>JAUTBT010071343.1:0-13673 GCA_032361225.1 Lepetodrilus schrolli
GCGGGGGGGGGGGGTGGGGGCGTGGGGGGGGGGGGGGGGGTAGACACCATTAGTGCATCTGCACTAGCCGTGGCACTCTTGCCTTAACGTATGTTGCACTCTTGCCTTACCGTATTATCCACTGGTTATTGCGACATTGGCGTGTCTACATATATGTTCCAAGAACGCTCTGTTACATATATAATTAGAACTATAACACGTATTGTTTCTTAGCTTTGTTTTCGATCCCAATTACCATATCGCATGTATACCTTGCTGTTGTGAAAGCATGTAGTTCTTTTTGTTCCAAAGATGGAACATTCAAAGCAATTACATGCAATCGTTTTGGTGCCAAAAAAAGTATACCAAAGTTTTCATGCAATTGTTGTTCTCACAGCGAGATATTTCATAAAGGTTTCAAAACAGGTCATACTTATATTCTACTAAGTGTTATCGATCTGTTAACACCAATAGTATGACCAGTCGCTTAGTTATGCTAGTTATAGTGTCACAGTTGGAATTATTATTAAACAATAACTCAGAGAACGGTGGTGTTATGGTACACACGACCCCGTACTGGTCATTACAGGAGTGTTAACCCTCTCCGTGCTGGAGCGATCACAGTCGTTCTGGAAATCTATCATAGGCAGGTAATTTGTATGTACATTTCCATTGAACATTATCCCACGCGCCGAGATGACCATAATCACTCGATTTGGTATGTGAGAAATAGTATAACACGTCAGGAGAGCAGAACCAGGATCGTATTTCAGCAGCCGGGCTTCCAGGGCTAATCACCCTGTAATATAGCCATCCACTGTTGCTCAATCTGGCTGTGTCCTCGTGTTTTAAGGTATGTATTTTTCACTTTAAGATTAACTCTGTTTCTATGTAATCATGTTTATTTTATATATATAATAATAATCGTAATTATAATTGTAAGTTTAAAAATGTATTTTTCACTTTAAGATTAACTCAGGTTTTTTTTGCTCAATCTGGCTCTGTCCTCGTGTTTTACGGATCTCACTCTACACGGAGCTACACCCCAGCACAACAACAGCAAAAGTCCATTGTGACACTAGTTTGAACATGGTGGGGTTGCATCTCAAACATACAAAATTTGAAGAAATGTGCTTAAATTAGGTCCTTTAACATATAGTTATGTTGGGAAAGGTTTCCAAATAGTTCGTAATTGAATTGAACAAGGTGCCCCATATATCCGTTAACACCGATACCGTGCTTATATCATGAATAGTTGCTGTGGTATGGTGGTTTGAACATGGTGGGGGTGCATCTCAAATACCGATTTTGACGAAATAAGCGTTAAGTATGTTGTACAATATTATATTTATGCCAAGATAAGTTTCGAAGTAGTACTCAGTTATATTCTAAAAAGTTTAATCTATCTGTGACCAATATCGTGTTAATATCATGATTAGTCGATGAGATACGCTAGTTTGAACATTAATCACCCCAAACCACCACAAAATATCATACATCTGCAAATATGTGCCTTACTTTTCAGTTCTGACTATATTTTTTTTTCTCGTTTTTAGCATAACGCCGGTTTTGTGACCCTTTGGCCTTTCATGACTTAATATAATTACCGAATTAATGTTAATGTTAATGTTAAAAAATGTTGCCCAATAGAGTGTCATCATGCAATTTCTGACTCAGGGCACCATAAATTACCAGAAACCATCAAAAAACATCCCGTTTCAAGCCTCTTGCCTCCCGACTATTAAGAGGACGTCTACATTTGCCCATTTCCCACAATAATGTACATTATCAGCTGATTATAAACTGCCAATGGTTGTAAATTATATCACTATGTATATAGCATGTCTGGCTTAGTGAAAAGCATAAGTAAGGTCGAAATATGCATATCAAATTAAAATGAATTTACCTATTCTCGTGAAAACAGTTTTAGATTGCACAAGTGGGTCTCTCACTCCGTACAGCAGGGGTGGGACGCTGATTGTCATGGATACGGGACAGTAGAGCCTGTGTTAGATGGTATCGGCGACAGGATCTTAGTTTTAAAACACTTTTGACATTACGCAGCTGATCTCCATGTCGAAAAGATAGCAAGCGTGATTGCCTGTTTTGGAATGTTTCTAATAGAGCCGTACACCTGTCAGGGAGGAATAATGGTTACGTCTTTATCCATGATAAATGTGATTACATGCATGTCACTGTCAGCCATGTTGCAAACGTAAATGAAAAATCGCCCGTACATGAAATAGGTTCACGATAAGCGCCGCATTTTTTACATCTTTGCCTAGCGTAAATGAAATAGTTTTAATTTATGGTAATTTCCAATTTCCCACCTTGCAACGTCTACGGTAATTAAAAAACCATGTTGTGTTGTGTTGCGGTGTGGTGTTTTATGATATGGTTTGGTTTGGTTATGTTATGTGTAAGATAATACCCGACTCACGATCAGAGGTCAGGAAAGTAAACGAAACGTCCGAGGATTTTCCCGAGGGCGAGTGTTTACTTTCCTGACCCAAACCGAGGAGGAGTGTGTTATCCTACATTTAAACCGTCACTTTCCAACATTAGCGATTTAATTCAAATTGTTTATTCAATTCTTGGTATGACGTCCATCAAGTGGCAAGTGGAACCGGGTTGTCGAACGGAAACTGGACGCACGTGCATTAACAGCTGATAGATAGATGCATCACGTGCAAATTTAGTTCAACAGCTGTTCAGCGTCACGATGATGGAGCCTGACGAGTCGGGACTGTCTGAAAATGAATTTGCGTTTAGGTTCGCCGAAACTTTAACCGAAAGTGATATTATTCACAAGTCTGACGTGAGTGCACCACAAATCACAAACTACGAAAACAAATGGGCCATTGAAACATTTAAACGGTAGAAAGAGGAACGACGACAGAGATCTATAGGTGAAAACGTAAATCTTCCGAAAGCCCAACGCACACCGCAAACGAAAACATCTAGCCTGCCATTCACGAAAAGGCCGTACTGTAAGCACGTTCACGTCATGCCGAAGCTATGGTGTCCACGGACACGTACGACCGTTTTATGAAACATCCTCGAGTCACTTCCCCTTGGTACATAATCTCTCTGACATGAATGCTAGGTTTCCAACGTGGACGATC
Source organism: Lepetodrilus schrolli (assembly GCA_032361225.1). NCBI lineage: Eukaryota > Metazoa > Mollusca > Gastropoda > Lepetellida > Lepetodrilidae > Lepetodrilus > Lepetodrilus schrolli. Next base: position 3,105 of record JAUTBT010071343.1, read on the forward strand.
TTTATGATGTTTCACATATAAGGCCCATATTTGGTAGATTATGTCTATTCATACTTTCCGGAATAAACAACAAAAAAACCAAAAAAAAACAATTTGGTAGTTTGTACTACGTGATAAGTTAATTATAACCACAATTTTAAATACAGCATGTTTACATAACATCTGTTAAATAGCTATCAAATGGTTTGAAAAACTATTATTTTAAGCAGAGAGGGGCGACGTGGAAAAGACATAACAGACACAATGGCTGATGCACTTCTTCATACACTCGACGGTCTTACACCGCTGTTTTGTCTTTCGAACGTCCCCCCTCTACATAAAATAATTTTAGAGAGGAGGTAACAAATTTAATATCCTAAGGTCTATGCATATATTTATAAGTTTTATGAGTTTAACATGTCACATGCTCTTGAAATGAGTCTTTGGTGATCGAATTCAGGACTACCACATTTTATTGTCACATCATTCAAACATTGTTGTAGATGTTCTTTTTCAATCAAATCTATGCTAATAGTTAACGAATATGTAGAATACAATACAAATGTCTGTATATGTATTTCAATGTTCTCGCTTTTCGCTTCTCACTAACAATTACTTAACTATAGTCCCGTGAATCCGAATTACGGGGCCTCGTTCATGTCCGAGGGACTATCTGACGCTTCGGAAGTAGCCCGACGAGGGCCGAATGATAAAACGCAGGCCATACGATTGCAATATGTTTGTGCGTGCGTGTGTGTGTGTGTGTGTGTGCGTGCGTGTGTGTGCGCGCGTGCGTGTGTGCGTGCGTGTGTGTGTACATCCATTAATCTATCTACATGAGAATGACGGATGCTGATTTGTACCCAGATTTGAGTGTTTACTGAACAGCAAAAGAAACGGAAGTCATCAGAATATGAATGGTATGTATTTTTAAATGGCGGTGTACACAATTGACGTACACTAATGCTTGAAATCTTGTCTCAACCTGAAGGAATGTTAGTGTGCATCAGTCACAGTTTACAAGTGCAGACAACTTAGCAAGGGTGATCGATTATCAATGTCGATTTTCCTGGTCTGAAGTATGGTTGCCTGAAGATGAGCTGCATTTCTTTTCGTCTTGGGCCAGCTTTTTCAATTCTTCTTTTTAGCTCGTCCCATACATGTTCAGTGGAATTTACGTCGGGACTAAGGGCTGGCAAAGGTAAAATTCTGATGCAATATGCTACTGTAATATCTGAACTAACACGAGCTGTATGTAGTGTGGCATTATCATGTTGGAACGTGTGCGGCTCTGCATGGGGTACGAGTGCCTGGACTTCTTTCTTTATTGGGGTTTAGATCCGCTTTCAAGATTCTTTCACTTACATCACGGCTTGTCAGTTTAGGGCAGGAGGAAACCCGCAACCTCGGTAGCACTGAATGTTGCAGTAAACCTGCGAGCACCAGCTGGTTCTGACAAGACCAAGGATGATAACTGCATTGCCTCTCTACAGGCAGCGCATCCTATCAATATCGCGTCAGAAAGGTAACTTTCCCGAACATTGATGCCGTGCCCCCTGGGGCGGGATTTGAACCAGGAACCTTTGGCTTCAAAGTCCAACGTTCTACCACTGCGCTACCACCCGCCCCCAGTGCCTGGACAATGTAACGTCGAGCTGTAGCACCATTTCCCCTTCTAGGACCAATATTTTGGAGACAACTGAGCCAAGTCTTGGATTCAGATCAATTGCAGCCTATAGCATTACATTGACCACCCCGTGAGACTCTCTCCATAGCACATAATAGAACTGGGAAATGCAAAATCGACTTTCATCTGTAAAGATCACTGCTGATTATGCCAATTCCAATGAAATATAGATTACTGCAAATTGTTCTTTCAGTGTTATATTATGTGTAAACATTCATTTGAAGTTGTCACAACATTAAATTTGTCGTTTCTAATTATACGGTACCTGTTTGTTGTATTTTTTTAAAATTGGGGTTTAGAGTCGCTTTGATCTCGCTGTGCCGGGAATTCATAGGCTTAGCAGGCAAGGGGTCGTACTTGGCTTTAGCCGAGTTAGATCAAAGGGCTACGGTCGGCACTGATAGTTCAATCAGATGCGTCCTAAGATGTATTAGCCCCGCCTACTTGTCGGTCACAACATTGACGTCAAGCATTGTCACCTGCAGAATTTGCTCGGTTGCCAAGCGTGGACAAATCCTTTCTAAGAGTTTTCTAGTGGGAAACCAACTTGCACAGGTGTTAGGTTATAACCCACATCAAGGTGACGGGCTGTCAACACATTATGTCATTATGTCCATTGGTTGGTTTAAAATACACACGGGCAGACAACTCGCTATGCCGCTAGGGTACCATTTGCCAGCCGGATAAATGTAGGCTGACAGGCCTCAGACTACAATTATGTATTTCCTGGTTGAGCAACTTGTGGAAGTGACGTCAGAAAACATAGTCCTCTATTAGATGGGCTGTGGCTTGCTTGCAAGTACAGCTTTTGCAGATTTTTGCAAGTGGAATGGCAGATGAGAGTTCATATTGTCTAGCAATATCGGGAAATTGAATAGGCTTACTCACACAGCAGATATAAGAATCACACAGCAGATATAAGAAATAGTGTATGCACCATACATTTACAATGATGTTTTTTATGTAAGTGCTAAATAGAGATAAACAAAGAAGGAACTTAATTGTGGTCTGACGCCCTATGATGGGAAGGGTAGTTAACGTAGTCATGCGTAGCTCGGAGTTCTATCCTTCCCTGGGGAAGATGCAATTAGACAGCCACGTGCAAACGACACACTACAGTCGAACCGCCCTATATTGGAAGATTGCCAACCTCGCGCTCACGACGCGCTACAATAGGCAGTTGGACCCAGTTAATAGGGTTCGCCGTAATCATGGCGCAAGCTGACGATAGACGTTCCTACTGGAGTTTGCATACGGTTGATGAAGAAATGGATAAAAGACAACGAACGATGACCCACAAGGGATTGAATTATAACTTAGACCTTAAAGAAAAGGTTATCGTAACACTGTGTAGAAAATTGGTGAAAAAAGAAAGAAGCATTCGTAAAATGCTGGAAAATGAAGATATTGAACCAGAAGATATTCGAATGGTTTATCAAAACTAGCCACATGACATGTTAGTAGCAAAACATGATTATGAATTTCTTGTTAAGTGATATAACTAATTCTCAGGAATATACAGACACTATGTCCATGTTCAATAATGACATTGACGAGTATCAAGCATTTACAGAGGATAAGTGGTTTAATAAGTGGTTGATCTTTGCAACAAAGATCCATTGAACGGCAAATAAAATACACAAAACATGATTGTGTATCACAAGCAAAGACTCGCAGCTCAGTTTCATCGATATTAGCAGCGAAGTTGAAGGAAGATCAGAAAAGGTCAGAATTGATAGCAAAGGCTGAAGCATTTGAGAAAAGACAAGAAATAGAAGCACAACAATTAAAATTGAAGATGGAAGAAGAAAAACTGGAACTGAAATCGGAAACGGTTATTTCAAATGTCCGACTCAAAACTGACGTGGATAACCCGAAATCGTTAGAAAAATTCTCAGTATTTTTGTCTGAATGCATGAATGCAGTGAACAGTTCCAAAGGCAATAAAATTCGTGACTATTCAGAGAATATCAGTTAGTTGGCATCATACCAATACCAAGAGAGATTCAGATCGTTAGTGCAGCACGTCAGAGAAGCTGGTAACACTGTGAAATTCAGTGACTTGGTGAAGTTTGTGAAGAAAGAAGCGAAGGCCAAACACCCTATCTATAGAAAAGATGCCATGGAAAGTGAAGACACGACACGACCATGAATAAGACTGTGAAACAAAGCACAGGAAACAAGCTGAGTCTTGCCACTGGAGAACAGTGAATATTAATGGAAGATTTAGCATGTCCAGCAACACAACGCACCACACTGAAACTGCCTGCACCAACCTCTACTCAAAAGTGTGCATTCTGTGAATCGTTGCATATGGTTGAATATGATTGCAATGGTTCTTCCTCCTTGCGGTACCAAGATAGACTAAACTCCATTCACGCGACCCGCTAAAAATATTTTAGAACGATGCTCGGTGTGCATCTACCTAGATAACGATGCATTTGTGTGTCCCGATGTGCCAAAGCGATTCGCGATATGATGAACACTGGAAACTGTCGTTTCGCAACATCCCAATAGATCACGACACACGGCAGCGGTGGATAGTCAACATACGCCGTGAGGAAGGACTGCTGTTCAAGGTAAGCTGACTAAATGCAATATTTATAAACCGTTGTTACAAGTCCTCGGATTTCGCGCAGTCTATATTTATCAACCAAGTTCATAATTTAGCACGGTATTGACATGCTAATGCGGAATCGAAAACAGAGGCTATAAATAGTATGCGTCATGGAGTGATGGCTAATGCATGTTCGAGTAAATATGTGTGTAATTAATCATCTAAGTGGCTAGAGTCAGTTTATATGAATTTTGTGTAAATATGTTTAGGTTTACTTACTGGTACGATATGACAATTGATGCTAATATTATTAAATATTAAAATATGTGAGAGTTCTAGACTCATACAATTTAATAATGAAGAGAGGCTGATCCGTAACTATAGTTTTGTAAAGTTAAAAAATAATTTATCCAGTAATATATACGAGTGAGTATTACTTTCAGATTACAATGTGCAGCCTTTATATATAACAGACAGCCGTAAGCCTACCGCGAAGCACTAAATCACAGGGGTTCGGTGATAGAATATTATTTTAAAAAATGTAAATTAAAATAATATATATTATAGATAATCTAGATCTAAAAAAAAAAAAAGAGAAGAAGAAATTCATTTATGTAAACAATTTTATTTTATTAATTTTATTGTTTTTTAAATAAGAATTAATATAAAGGAGACATGCTACCAGTCTAGGCCTTCATCACGGCGTTTCCAGTGTTCATCATATCGCGAATCGCTTTGGCACATCGGGACACTCTAGGCCAGCCTCAACTCGCAATCTAATATTTATAACAAGGGAGGACACTTGATGGTCCCTCAACACTTGACTGAAATGTTTAATGTGCATATCTATTTTATTGTCAAGCTCTGTAGTTGTCTTCATGGTACTATTTCATGTTCCCCGTGGGAGCAGTTCTTACCATAAATACCTCTAGGCCTAGCTACATGAAACAGTCGGCAAAACGTCTGGAATTGAGGGTAATTTTTGTATTCTCTTCGAACAACGGCGGCCAAAAGACGGGCGGACATGCCTGAGCAAATGATTTGTGAAGTAACCGGTATGTAGTACATCGATAGTACACACATCGCATCCTATAATGACAAATCGATTCGAAATTCCTGTGGACAATGAGATATGCAAATACTAGTATTTCATAATGTTATTAATGTGAAATATAGTCTACATCTCAATTTTCAGGACATCGAAGCCTTGCAGTCAGAACAGACAAGCAGGCAAGCGAGTACCACAAATTGGCTGTTTCTAAGATGATAATTTCGGCATCGAAGCGACGACTCTCGCCAATGAAGCATCAGATGAAACGGACGACACATTAATGGAGGTCAACATCGTTGCTACGCCGAAGCGACAAAACAGACCGCAACAGTCGCCCGTCCGCCGTGTAAAGAAGAAAACAACCGTTTTGGTTGATGACCTTTAAATTGAAGTCGCATTCTCAGCGTGGAATTTCTTTCAATTTCACTTTCAAATAAAGCACATTCAATGCATCAAATATCGTAGTTTCGTGTTTGTTTGGTCTCTGCAAGTTTGCCTGGCAGGCTCAAGGTTTACCTTGGAAAATCCCGGGGCAGTCTGGAGGTTTTCCGGCTTTACTTCAGCATCCCCAGTCAAATATATCAGAGGCAAATTTATGTGCCAAGCATTCCGTGACGAAAAGAACCTGCGAGAACAATATGATGACGTCACTAGAGGTTTATATAGTCTGTTATGGTATGATATATAGAGGATATCTTTTCACTAGACACATGAAATATCCTATTTATTATGTACTTTTAGTAGACAACACTTTGAAAAGAAAATTATGAAATCTCCCAACCGGACAATGTATGCTGACGTCATGAGCTGTCAATATGACGCCTCACAATAAGATCATCGAGCTTTTTGAAATAAAATGGCGACCCTGACGACGAGCTAGCCTTCAATAGTTTTAACGTCAAATAGAAGTCAAAACAGAATATATTCAATTAATCGAATTAACACAAACAACTGGTACAACTCTCGTACATCGAAAATGTTAAACGTGACGTGTCAAATTGATCAAATAATTCTACGATGAACTGACGAAAGTACCAATCGGCATCGTGGTTCACAGCGGGTTCATTAGTACCGGAAGGTGTTCTCTTCACTGCAGTGATGATAACACTGTTCTCGTCATCACTGCAGTGACCATATCATTCTTTAACTCTTGAGTATATAATAAATGAATAATAGTATAATATAGAAATGAAATTTGATAATGAACTGAAGCTGACTGTTGAAGAAAAGAACCAAATCATCCAAACCATTTTATTTTGACCTATTATAAGAATTTTCAGAAAAAGACCCAAGTCAGAACACCCCACAGGAAGCCGTCATATTGAATTTCAAAATATACATTTTATTTAGTTAAATTATTTATAGTCAATATGTTAGTGTTATATTAAATGGGTATAGGGGTAGTATATTGAATAACATCATTTAACATACATTGTCATTATGAATATCCAAGATGGCCGCCGTAATACCATTAATTAACAAGTAATATTCATATGAATGCATTTTTAAGTAGGCACATAAATTGGTAGGTGGTTACTTTGACATAGTGGTAGTATTTTAAAATAAAGACCCAGGTCAGAATACCACCAAGCGACCGCCATTTTGGATTTCAAAATGGCCACCGATAACTTCTTTGTAATATAAATATAATTTAGTTATATTATACATAGTCAATATGCTAGTGTTTCTTTAAATGCGTATAGAGGTAGTAAATTAAATAACATCCCTTAACATGAGTTGTAGTAATGAAACTACAAGATGGCCGCCATAATACAATTAATTAACAAATGTGGATATAAATGCATTTTAGGTAGAGGCACATACATCGGTAAATAGTTACTTTGACATAATGGTATTATTTAAAGATGAACATCCAAGTGAGAAAACCCACAAGAAACAGCCATTTTGGATTTCAAGATGGCTGTATTTCCTTTTTGCCTATATTCATTAATATACTGTATATTATATGCCTTTCAAATTCACGGCGAGACTAGGAAGTGTGATCTAGTAGATATTCCCTGTGTGGAATGGGTTTCTGTATCTATTATGATTGTGTTCTTGCAATTGCTGAGATAAGTTGGCAACAATATGTGTGCAGTGTATGAGGAGGAACAACTTTAACAACAAGTGTTCACTAGTCTTGTTGGCCAAATAGACCACAATCATGATTCCACGATAGCCAATGATTCTTTCTATGGATCTTCAGGATCTTCATCAATTGAAATAAAGCAATAGAGGTAGGATATTTTAATGATGTGAGAACCTCCACAGCATATCAGCATCACTATGCCACAAGCAACACAATATATTTAACGTTAATCTTTTCACTAAATTGGGTAGGAGGTGAATACACAAGATAATATTACAGTGTTACTATGAGTCCTCTTCTTTTGCGCCAGAACTAGATTTTCCTGATTCACTACAATTTGTAACTGGAAAAGAGCATGGTGCTATTATGTCTGTGTTTACACTAACTGAATGTATACAACAATACCTTAACAATGACCCATCTGTTTTTGTGTGGTTTTCTAGATAAAGCAAAAGCATTTTATAGAATATGACATGAAGACTTGTTTTATAAACTGTACAAACTTGGTATAACTGGTAAAGTGTGGCAACTCGTCAAACATAACTACGCTAATAGCTTTGCCTTTGTTCGCCACTTTGGCGAATTATCCAGTGTACATCCCGTAATGAGTGCGTGAGTGGTTATGGAATTTAACGTCGCTAGTTTTATTGCAATGGCTGTGAACTACTTTCAAGTATACACGGTAAGAATATTTGACGAGAAATTTCAGTTTTTCCAGGACATCTCTCAACCTGGAGATGGTATGGCACGCAAATGTTTACCCGGTTTGGTTATGGATACAGATAAACCTAATCTATTAATCCATTTCGAGACTAAGTGTTTGACGGCATCCACGGACGGTTCTTTACTCTGATCACAAATCTTTATTCTAATATTACAACATGTATTATCGTAAACAATACCAAGTGAGACTCCTCCCAAAATTATGCTGGAGTGCGGTAAGGAGAGCATTTATCACCACTCATGTTCAGTATATATCTTAAAGATTTCGAAATATATCTTATATGCACAATGGTGGTTTTATGATTCATTTATACCTGTTATTATTAGTGTGTGCTGATTGATGATACCGTCTTATATGGAACCACCGAAGAGTCCCTACAACACTCATTAAATACATTTTCTTTAGATTGTAAAAAGTATAAACTAACATAAAACATCTCGAAAACAAGGGCAGAACTACGATAGCTATTACCTACTGTAAATGAAAATGTTGGTGCTTATTGTGAATTTATTTCATTTACGGGTGATTTTTCATGTACCGTTGCAACACTGCTCATTTAAAATTTATGAGGGGACAGCTTTAAGATTCACATTAACACTATGCATTGTTTATTAGTTTTACATGATCTTGAGAAAAAGATGAAAATGTGTGCAATAAACTAAACGGGTTAAAAATTAAGATAGAGCAGATATTTGACAGGAATGCACACCATGCGTTAGATCGCAAAAGGAGATAAGTCAAACAGTTGTTATGAGATCTCCGCCAGGGTGTTATCTGGTGAATCTGTGCTACTGGCGCACAAAACCAGAGGCAATTAGAGAGTGTAATTTTCAGAATGTAAGAATCCCTGATATGACATGCTGGATTGACGGCAGGGAGCGAGCGGTGTTGAGATATGTGATGCCTTGTAGGATGCGTGTCAAAGGCCAGGCGGTGTTTGCTGACTACATGACCTTTATCGATGGAAAACATCTCCCTCAAGTTATTGTTGTAGGCCCCACTAATGGACCTACATATCTCCACAGAGAGAGAGAGAGAGAGAGAGAGAGAGAGAGAGAGAGAGACAGAGAGAGAGGGAGGGAGAGAGAGAGAGAGGGGGGGGGGGAGAGTGAGTAAATGAACTTCCATGTGATACTATTTGTTATAGGAACGAGTGAACGTTTTTGGTTTCTAACGAACGAAAGCGCCAGTTAGGCACCCACACTATTCCCGAGTTTTATGAGAAGAAAAAAATGGTATCGGACCGAAACACGACACAAGAACAGCAATACCCATGATCAGAATTTGCTAGTATATCATATTTGTAAATGCAGTAACGCCGAAGTTTCATCCAGAAATGTTTCTAAAGTTCGTATGAATTTTAGCCAAGTCATCCGGTTTGACAATTCTATAGTCAAATGATCATGAAACATGAACTCACTATGTTATCGGCTTAACTAATTTTTATACAGTAGTAGTATCCGACTAATTGCAAACGTATATTTCGTTGACAAACTCTTATCCGGCCGAGTTTAGAAATATCGTATATGCTAAAGTTGGCAAACGTTATGGCGCTGATTATTGTCGAGAGTCTTCAAGGATTGCGCAGATAATAACACACCTTTCCACAGACATACAACATATGTATACATTACAAAAGTACGATCATACTTACGACAAGGGTTGTTGGATAGAACGGTGTAAGTTCGAGACAGACTTCTGCTTTTTATTCCTTTTACCAGCTGTGGCAATGACACTGATATTAATATATGGGCGATGTCCTCTTAAATTTACGACCAAATTTGGCTTTAATGCAAATTTAATGCATCCAAAACAATCGGAATTTATGTCTATTGCTAAGGTAAAGATAATGTATTATTAAATATTTACTATTAACGCAAGCTATTTAAAACTGCTGTCATTCTCTCCGGAAAATCACGTTTAGACTAGCAAATGTATGTAATATATTTAAAATTCGTTTGACTAGCTGTTACCGTAAGCCTTGGTGCGTGCGTGCGTATGTGCGTGTGTGTTTGTGTGTTTGCACGTGTGTTGTGAAATAACAGTATCAAGCTTTCATTCAGGTTACACAGTAAATGACTCAATAATATACTGAAAGCGGTTATGACATCCTGCTTCTGTGTTTGATAAGACTAATGACTAACTAGATATTCACCAGCCTTAGCAAACATAGAACCAGGACGTCTCACCTGATAGTTCTGACTATGATCATAAAGCAATCAATCCATTACCGTACCCACTAATTAACTTGTAATGTAGTGACATATAGTAATAAAGTTTCTGTTAAAAATCAACGTGTGAAACGATGGCTAGAAACAATGTTTCGTTATGTTATCACCGCATGAATTTGTTCATAGTTTTGAACATTTGTGTTTATGTTACATGAATCTGGCCATATCTGCATATGTGTGTGTGTGTGTGTGTGTGTGTGAGAGAGAGAGAGAGAGAGAGAGAGAGAGAGAGAGAGAGAGAGAGAGAGAGA
>JAUTBT010071354.1:0-32200 GCA_032361225.1 Lepetodrilus schrolli
GTTGCAAAGTCCACACAGTCAAGCAAGATATGCTTGACCGTGAGGTCCTCGTCACACCCAACGCACCGAGGTTTATCATCGCCCTTTAAAATATAACAGTGAGTGAAAAATGTATGTCCAATGCGGTATCGTCGCAGGACTGTTTCCTCCTGACGACAATACACACTAGACAAAGGAGTGAAACCAATGAGATGTTGAAAATGGTACAATTTGTTGTGGACTTGAGTGTCCCAGTTTGATTGCCAAACTTTATTCCTAGACAACATGTTGAGAAAACTCTATACGTTGACCACGAATACCTCCATTTGCATTGGCATCGTTTCGGAACATTTAGAGTTCAAGGACGGGTAAGTCGATAGGTCCAATATGTTTGTTAATTCCGCTATGTTCCCCAAGATGAGATCGTGGAAGGACATTAGAACCTTTGTCAAAACGAGCATTAAGAACAATCTCTGATTGGATCAAAGCCTATGGGAAATACACAGTATGGACATAATGAAAAGATTACTGTTACGCTGTTTGATGCGATGTTCGCGAGCCGATTTGTCCAATGGCATCTGGACCCATCTATATCTAGAGAGAGAGAGAGAGAGAGAGAGAGAGAGAGAGAGAGAGAGAGAGAATGGAGAATTAACCCTGCAAATATTAACATACATGTAGTTGGATAATGGGACTAACGTTTTGTATAGTCTTCCATAATAGGTTCGTGAATGATTAAAGTCCTAGTCCGGTGATTACTACGTAAAATAGAATAAACGTGGGAGTAATGGTATAAACTGTTTTTATTTCTGGTTCTCATGCAGGAGCAAAGTATATTTTACGTTTAATTAAATAAGTCCGGTTTTTCCCCCCATTGGATCCTTAATTGTAATATGTCACTATCAATCTCCATAGAGTTTGTTTATATTAAAGTTGCTATTACGTGTATTTCCAGTACAGGCATGTACTATTCTATTGACCTCACATTTGACATGTGCTGATTGTCAAATCACTCTGTTTCTATTTCGAATATGCCAGACTCAATAGCGCCAAGATATTTCAGAGGACTCACCATTGCTGTTAGCTATACATCAAATCGTATGCCCCCGGAAGGATAAGTGCGCATGCCTTGAAGACTGTTTCCAATTTACTTATAGACGGGTGCAGTAGTCTTACAATACTCTACCGGTCTATAAATATGCTATTTTTTTTACACGTCAATCAAATGTTGCAAATACACGTACAAAACACCATCGTGTGTGCTGATTTTCAATTTTCTAAATGCGGTTGGCAAATATATCCCTTTTTGCCCCTCATTAACCGCTTTCAATTGGCTTACTCTATAACTCCGTTATGACATTCCTGGCAATGAACGCGTAATTAAAGCGCAATCATTGCATGCCACAGTCAGAGGTTGATTAATCAGCTACTACCTTCCAGCTGCAACAACAGCGATGACGCTTGCGTTTGTAATCATGCGAACAAAATGTTTTTACCTGAGCTGTGCGCAGTGTCTCGGGTGCTAGTTATTCATCGTGAACACGTCTCGACATTGTCGTCTGGCATAGAGACGATCTTCACCCGCTTGGTGAGTGCATGCGAGTGAGTTTGCGCTTCGCTCGTGCTTTTCGTACCATTATCGAACAGGAGGGTAATTGTTTCGCAAGAGATACTGCAGTTGCTAAGAGTTACCATGCAGAGTCTAAATCAAGTAAAGAGTTCAACTGCATCATTTTAGTTCAGAAATGCTCATGATCAGGCTTCGAAAGTAGAGCGGAACCGGAGTTTTCGTTACACGCGGTTTATTGTCTTGTACATTTGGTTAACGGTTGTGGGAAGCGCTCTACGATTGCAGCAGGGATACACCAGAACGCTGGAATAGGGCCATAAAAGAGACGTTGGAATAAATGTCAATTAAATGTCATAAAATAAATCCAGTCTAATAAATGAATGATCGAGACTGAGATACGTGTATACTATAAACTGCAAACGTACTAAATTGAACCTGTGAGTGATAGGGTGATTAACATCCAAAATAGATAATGTATTAATTGAATTCCAGATATAGAAGAAATATAGGAATTCCGATATACTAGTATATGTCTCATACTCCTACCAGATGCATACGTGTTGTCAAACAGTAGGTGTCTCCTTTCGTCATAATTACAGTTTATTGACAATCAGTGAAAATGATGTACCTTTTACCTTCTATGACTGTAGTTAATCTATCTGGAAAGTATCATATTCGGATAGTTACCGATACAGATCCTCGGGAGATACGTATTCATATGAACCAAATTACATTGTGGAGGTCATTGCAAACAATTTGCTTCCGCTCCGAAAGGATTGTGCTGCTTAGGCCGCTAAATACCCCAATATGTATATGAGCTGGACAAACCTTATGTTGGTAATGGTATGTACATATCTATCTAATAATGAAATCTGGGACGACTTAAGGACTATCGCGGCCTGTGTAGACTTCCGGTACCTCATTAGCAGGAAAAGATCCGTCCGATCAATATAACTATATTGGTTAGAATAGAGCGATACAAAATGACATTCCATGTATAGAGGTACTGTTTGTCTGTTGACTTGGACCCATCGATTTCTTCTTGAAATAAATGGCATGCCAATCCAGGACCGTATAATACATATATAGATGCGAAACCACAGTCGACCTGCGGTTGATCCAAATACAATGAGCACACCAACGTTCCAGTACTCCGTCCCGTTTAAGGGGACTAACGGGTGGTTATTAAGATACCTGCCAGTCGGGAAATTTGTCGATATTTCAATTTTGCGCCATTATAAATAGCATTGTTCTTGGTATCAATAGAGGTATAAGAATGAGTTTTATCGATATGATATTGCTTTCGATCGATATTTGCAAAATGGTCGTATTGAAAAGTTTTACGGCTCAGCCTCTTTATCTACGGGTCTGTTTGACCCGTTTGGCGAACGTTGACTTAGCCCTTTTTCCAGTCTTCCGTGCGAAGAGGCCGCATTGCTTTGCATTACATCAGAAACGAGAGACATTCGATACGTAATTGTCACTGCTTTGTCATTCAATATGATAAATTATTCTTGTAGCTAGGTATGTATCCCTTTAGGGAGTCGTGACCGCTTTGTGAACTTGTAACCATTCGTGAAATAGGACCCTCCATTATATTTGTTTAGTTCCATCCACTGAACAATACTGTTCTCAGTTTCAGTCAATAGAAAACGTAGAATTTCCTGAAGCCGGATTGCTTGATCGAATGGCATGAAACACCTTACAATTTGTGCTTCCAACCTCTTCTGATCGAAATTCATCGCAATGAGTTTTTAATACAAGGCCTGGCGGTAATATCCCAGCGAGATAGAGAGCAATAGATTGAGGAACGAGACGGTGGCATAACATTGACATGTGATCACCAAAGTGTCTTTGCTATTGATATCGGTCCTGCACATTATAGAATGATGTCTATCGTGCTGGAAAAATCCCCTGGAGGTTGAAAGCTTCGGCGGAGTCCAGATTCGGATTAATAATGACATATATATATTCATTCGAGACAGTTATGGATCCAATTGCTCTTTTACAGATTTGGGGACTGCGAGTTTCTGAAAATGCATTAATATCCTTGACTAATTTTCAGGCACAGATTTGTAATCGTATTGTGTGGGTGACCATACCAATCCTGGAAGGGGAAACACATTGCTTTTTTTAACAACCCTGAACAAGAAGACTCCCTCATACTGCCATACCCTCTCAGGCATTAGGTTTCGGATTTTAAAAAAAAAGGTTTTGAATACACGTTGTTCCTTTTCTGGCTCTAATAGCTGAAATAATTGTAATCTTTCTATTTTCTTTCTGCGATACATTAGAATAAAACTGTCCTACGAGAGTGAAGAATTGTTGTTGTTTTATTCAGAAAGCGGAATCGTATGCAAGTGCGTCATTTTATTCACTTCACCGTATTAGTAATAATGGCGGGACTGACAGATTTCGAATAAGAATTAGAAAAAGATGGGCACGGTTTTTTATCTTAATGTAACTGTACATACATATTTTAGATAAAACCTACAAAGTAAAAGGCAGTCTTCCCGGCAAACACACAACGTTATATAACGTTATTACAACGTTATATGACGTTATTACAACGTTGTAATAACGTTATTACAACGTTGTGTGTTAGCAGGGTTAATACCAACAAGGTATTACACAAGTATACATATATAATGCACACGGTTGAATCTACTACATGAATGCGTTGAGTGTATAAATCGATCTATACTTTTCTATATATATGCATAACCATTTTGTGGGGTTTGTTTTAATTGTGCGGTACACATCATGGTACAGGGTTTGGCAAACAAGATATAAGGTAGTCATATCTCATGTAAATAGTTCTCTCCTGTACATTTAAGGACGTATTGACGTACTGTTAATTAGATTATCCTACGACGATCAGTATTGAATCAGTATTGTATGTGGCCATTTGTAAGGAAGTGCAAGTCAGCATGTTATTTTGAAAGATATCAAATCCGAATGAAAGTATTACTTCAGTTGTTTAATAGGGACATCATCTAACAAAGCAAACGACGAGGAAGCCTTCTTTGCATGCATCGCCACAGATCCTCTTGGTGTTCTTGATCATGAGGTCCGCTGGAAAAATAATAAACCCTTAGTAATAAAACATCTATAACAACAGAAATAAAACGTTCATCTTCTTCACGCTAAGCTTTTTGTTGCTCCTAATTAACTTCCGTCTGTAAGTACCGCGAATTTACGCATCGATTCTTTTGTGGAAGACATCAATGCATGCATGGCTGCGCAATGGTTTTGGTATGACACTGTCAAGCAAACATTCACCAGGCCATGAAATTACGAAACCCTTTTGAGTAAGATTTCATCATCAAGCTCAAATTTTCAATAGGGATTTGTGAATAAAACTGAGTTAAGCATGGAATCGTAGCCTACTCAACATGTATCGTATTATCAGGGCCGGGTTCTTACAATTACCAGTGGCGACATCTTCGTTAGGTCAGCATGGCCCACTCACGACGATATTACATCGATTGTAGGCTTGACAGTCTGAAATTCATACCAGTCAGATTTGCCAATAGCATTTAATTATTAACAACATTGGATTCAGTTTTGAGCCAAAGGATTATGCACTACATTCACAAACATTATCCATTTGACTACAGAGGATATACACTTTAGTATGCTGAAATGTCAGCTTCCTGTTATCCTATATAATACCACCTCTCTGAATGGTATTTACTATGTCCGTAACTGT
Organism: Lepetodrilus schrolli; assembly: GCA_032361225.1. NCBI lineage: Eukaryota > Metazoa > Mollusca > Gastropoda > Lepetellida > Lepetodrilidae > Lepetodrilus > Lepetodrilus schrolli. The sequence continues at coordinate 5,262 of JAUTBT010071354.1, forward strand.
GTCGATTACAACAGTAACGCGTCATAACTTCATCTCTTATCCAGAAACGCTTCCCCAAAGCAAAGACCTAGTCTCCACATTAAAAGAGTAACAACCCACGAAACTGCGTTCCGATTTGGTAAAATCCCACGCTTGAAAGACAACCTTATAAGAATACCTCGACGACTTGACTGCGGACATGACCGGAAGTTGTAAATGGTAGCCAAAACGTATTGTTCTCATCAGTAGTAGGAAACAACACGATAGTACCATTAGCTTAAAATAATGCTTTGTTTTGATATAACGTTTTCTACGTGGACGTAACCGAATTGTATGACGGATCCGGGAAATAAGTCTGCATTCGAATTACAAGAATAGGGAGTCATTGTGTATGTTAATCCACCTATATAGCACTGATTTAATCCATTAGCTAACCGCATTCCTGCTATGTCCCTCTGGCTGATTGAGACCGAAATTTCATATTATGGATTGATAATGATAATATTTCCTTTGTGAACCGGAAACAACACGTGGCAATATTGTCTCTACGACGCTGTCCCAACAACAGGGTTAGAAGCGAGTGCCTTAGACACATTGCTCGAGACAGCAATGTAAACACCGGCGTCACGACCGACACATTTACCGGCGCTGAGTCCACACAGTTCCAGGCTGTCCTTGATTAATAAGAACATCATAGAAATTAAGATGATGATATCTCGCGAGTGATGTGAGCCTTTCTTCTCTAGCAATCTCGCGATGACGTCATAGTGTTACCGTGGTGATAAATTAGAAATAGTCGGTCGCTTGACTTCCGTGATGAAAACCTTAAAAACTAGACTGTTCGGAACATAGTTCTTTCAAGAAAAGATTTCGCACTTCATAGGGAACTCGATAGCAGAACACGCTCAATGGCGGAACTGTCATGACGATGACCTGGGGGAAAGTGCTGTAATTTGCAGTCAACACAACGTACTCCCGGTGTGCACGGGTACCTGTATACTTAACTATGCCGTCTATTGTTTTATAGTTTTGTATACATTCATGATTAAACGTAAATAGATATATTACATTAAATACACAATAAATCTAGTACGTAGCAACTGTGGCGGAAATATTTAGACATTATATAGTCTGATATGTCTACTAGATTTCACAAAGTTGTTACACATTTGGAGGATACCAATACGAATTAAATCATGTCCAATAATATGTTTGGGGGAATCAGTATCAAAGTTCATCTCTTATTTTATAAATGCAAGTTACAATCAACAGCATACAACTGCCCATCATTGAAGCGTCTGTTAAATCATCTTGTGATATCGGACAATTATTCCATACTGGACATTCAAGAAAGTGAAGGAAGTGCTGAGCATCTCTGGATTAATTAAAAAATAAAAACCGTTGAACTCTATGATAGCCAATACTCTGTTATCTAATATCATTGGTATAATGGATCGTTTCTGAATTTCCTTTTTGTGAATTGCCATTCAAATTACCATTGTCTTTTTGTGACGCTGCAACGAGAATTTAACTTAGAAGCGATGCCTATTATATGAAACTCCGCAGCATCCTACGCGACTGTCAGTGTAATGACCTTACCAAACACCTTCTTCGTGTATTTTTATATGGTAATTATATATTATAGATATGTATAATTGGATATTCGATTATTATTCACCTTATAAACATCACCGTTGTACATCCCTTATAATGTTACGGTATAAACATACATGTTGCTAAATTGAATACATTATTGGTTTTATTAATCGCTCCTACGCCAAACATTCCCAAATTCCCTAGTTTAGTTAAACATATTTTATTCAAAATATAAAACGATTGGGTACAAGTTATGCCAACTTAGGAAAAACCCGCTCCTGAAATATTTACATCATATACATTTCTATAACATAACATAACACAGATGATGAGACCATATTTAGATAAAACGCTTTGTTGTTTTAATATACCCCCTGTACAGCAGTAAATATTTTTCCATTTTGAACATTTGTTAGATCTGCACTGCCATTTAGTAGGTGTGATACATCTATTACAACAATGCCATTTACAATTTGGTTAACAGATTCAGGTAATGCATGTCGTTGCTATCCAAAATACATGACAACATAAATATAATGATGATGATTTTCACAAACGTATCCACAGGTGTAAGATGCATAATTTATCAAGCCGTATATAAATAGGTCATAATTTAATAGAATGACAGAGTATCGTTATTTTGTGTGGATGATATTGTAAAACCGTATGCCATGGGAAATGTAAATAAGTGTTGGATTAATCGTCTTTTTCATTTTGAGTTTAAATGAGGACAGTTTTATTCACAGTTCTGATATCGATGGGTAAAGTATTCCATAGACGTGATGCTGAAGGAAAGAATGACCGGTAGGCTAAGGTAATTCCTTTGAAGGGGATGTTTACATTTTGAGATTATATGGTCTTTGTTCTGTAGTAACTAGTCTATTAGTAAGGTAAACTGGAGTCTGGTTATAATAGACTTTATAAAATAGAGAAAGTTGCCAATATGTTTGGTTTGTTTCTGATTTGACGTAGAAATTGCGAGTTAAGTGATATTTCGGTTATCTATATATAGCGTCGTTAAAAGGAAACTCGTGCAATGTAGAATTACAGCGTCATACATTTCAACAAATCCCACGTTCAATCATATTGTAATATGTTTACTGCTTTATTATATATCAAACTATGCGATCTAATAATATCTTTCTACCCCCACCCCCTTTTCTCTCTCTCCCCTCAGTATAGTAGTGAACTAAACCTAAAACTACTTTCCTTCCACGTTCTTGTTTTGTATCTGTAGCAAATTGTACGTGTTTGTTCTTTTCAAATCAAAACAATACAATCTCTTTTAATTCATATATTTTATTTGTTCATATAAGATACTGTCAACAAGACAGCAATACTATTATCACATTGGTCATATAAAAATATACTGCATCACGTCAAGACTGTGAAGAATGTAGAAGCACTCGTACGACGTGTAACCGAATACTAGTAACTATTCGAATACCCTTCCGCCGCTATCAATCACAATGTTGAAGTAACGTAAAACTTCAAATACCAAGTAGTATGTAAAAACATTGCCGAAAATTGAAAAGCATTAGGCCTTCTTCATGAAAGGGTCGTACTGTAGTCTATGCGTTAATCCTCTCCCTGCTGTAGGCAACCGGAGATGCCGTAAAGAACAGTGTCTGTGCCTAATCCGGCAGGGAGAGGGTTAATCAAGTCGTATGCATGCGTCATGCTTTTACCGTAGCAGGAAATCTCGATTTCCGTCAGGATTACATTGTAGTACGCTCCTTTCATGAAACTACAACGCCTCCTAGGTTCCGATTCACAAAGCTATCTTATCTTTACGGTCGATTGTAAACATATCGTAAGAAAAGGGTGGTGGTCACTATTACGGTAAGTTTACAGTCGATTGTAGCTCTGTGACCGGGTACTAAGTAGCATGCCTTTCACAATAACAAAAAAAAAAAAATGTAGTTTCGGTAGTTCGAGAGGGAATCGAAGTTTACGTCACTTCCTGCTACAGTAAAATTATGGTCCTGATTCACGTTCGGACTACACCACGACCCACTCGTGACACAAAAGTCGGGTCTCAACATTATATTTGATAAGCAAGTGTGGATGATTATATCAAGACATATCGTCAGTAATCAAGCTGTTTACTCATTCCCGCGTGTTTCCTATTAAAACATGGACAAACTGTAATCCACACAGGAAACATATCGGTCTATCGACTGAATCTGACAAATAAAGACAAAGAAGCGGACGTGTTCATAAGGGTTCTTAAATTGTGCATGTGGCACAAACATGAAGTTAATAGTTATTATATATATATAATAACGTTTTATAACATATTCCAAAATGTATAGGAAAATTGTAGGCCCTTGTTATTTATACATCTAGCTTTGAAAATATACATATCGGAAGAATAAACGGGTTGAACATTGACGTCATCGATCTTCGAGGCATAGCATGGGAAAATATTAATTACTATTATCTTTAATTAACGTGTATAGGCTAACACTGTTAAGTTATAAGCTTACAGAATCTGATGTCATGGTCTTCGCATTCCTCATTTTAGAAATTAATACTAAATAATTATAACCGAATATTACTATAACAACCTCAGAAAATATTATTAGAATTCATGAGTATATTAATATATTAATAATATTTTTTTAATAAAAATGTAAGATTCACCAGTACAATGAAAATTGCTGCTTTATGTAATTGAGCAAATGTAATAGCTTCAACATAATTATGACCGTAAGACTACGAACAATAACGTATACGATCCCTGTTTTCTTTTGCATTTCGTTGAAAATCCTGTGAGCAATTCTAAGTTTGACTGCAAATAATATATAAAATAATATATGTGCAATGTCATAATGAACAATACAATTGAATATTTGCATTGTCAGCACACTTGGAAATAGACTGAAGACAGCCTTGTAAAATCACCTTTATGGATATATGTACAAAAATAAACATATAAATCTTGCATTACGTATCTGTGATTGCATTCTGCAACACGATCATCACAATGGATTTAATATAAAACATTCACACAATGACAAGATAACAATTAAAATGTGACCGTAATTTCGCGTTCATATTTCATGGAATAATAAATCTACCAAATAGTTAAGATATATTAAAGCAAATATGATATTAAATACGTACAATCCGCACAACAAGTTTTGATTTCAAATACTCAGTTTGCCAACACAGGTTATTTAATGAAAATATCAAATTAATTAAAAGATAAGTCAAGGTAAGTCAGCGACATCATCGGTAGCTACAAGTAAACATTGCCAGAAAATCAAACCTAAATCTACATTGTCCCAAACTACATTCAGATCTGTAAATCTTTCCCGCGACGTAACCTTCAAACAGATTTTTAATGGACGTTTCAATATGCAAACCATTCCTTATCGTTCCACAGTAGCCTTCGATACATTCGATTGGGCAAACCAAGTACACATCAATTACACACACACGAAAATATGTGTCTCAATACCATAATACTTAAATAGGACCACAATATTATAATACAGGATTTCATATATCAATCCATCCTCAAAACACTGGACATAACATCCAATCAAATGTCGAGTCGACATTAGGCCGGAGTTTTCGAAGATGATATCGAACTAGCCCACGCATTTTACGTGTAATGGCGTTCCATAGTATATTATATCACATATGGCCGACAGGCAATACATATTAATTTAACGTTACCAAGTTCTGAATTGTACATTTGGTAATTAATGTTTTACCAACCTGGCTAGCATCTTAATCCAAACGTTCCTTTGTTATGTTCAATTCTTCCATCACCGCCGTTCGTTGCTTAACTTTTCTGGCAAGTTGTATAATTTTACCCTGTCCCTCGTCTAAATACCTCGAGGAACCGTAAAACCATGCAATAATAAATGCTTCTTTATGATACTTTCTCATGAATATTGCGATTACCATCCGAACAAAGAGTTTTACAGTAAAGCAAGGCTATCAGCACTAATATGAAACAGTTCTGGAAATGCTTTGGTACATGCTGAAGAAAATATGAACATTTCTCAAAATAAGCATCACGTTCATGACATTTTTCTTGACTCAATATCAATCTGTGTATCATTGCTCGATGCTCTCTTATCCACTATGAGACGACAGCGATCTCCGAAGTGCTCGATCACCATGTAGGTCTCGTAGTAGATACAAGAGCATCGTGAACCGATACCTTGCAGGAGTACGCCACAGTTATCTTCCCTTGGCGTATCCAAAAAGGCACACAAGTCTATATCTCAAACTCCCATTGCAAAAGGTCAACAAACTCTGAACGAATCAATACGGGCGCCAAACTGTAGCAGTAAGTTCATTCGTGCGTCTTGGCGGCGATTTGGACGACTCCGAGTCATCCGGCCTTGGAGGCAAATCTCTGGACGACTCTGAAGAAGCAGTTCCTTCTTCCAGTTCCACGTCCCGCACAGGACGAGTTGTGGGTCCTTCTAGAGCTAATCGAGATGACGGCGAAACTGGAGTCGGTTTCTCGACTCTCTGAACGTCTGAAGACCTTGGCCCCAGAACCTCGTATGTACGGACTTCGCCCGTGGGCATATATAGCCTCGTCTGATACTGCTGTGGCGTGGGTCCGTAGAGGTGTGGGTACAGGAACGTAGCTGGATGAACTCTGGGCGCAGCTCCTGCCAAATATGAAGCGGCAGCCGCGATGGAACTGGGCGGCGTCATAGAAGAGAAAAAGTCATGCTGTGTAATGGCAGGGTGGTAGCTTCCGTGGGTGACTGGTAGAGGAATCGTCGATATGGCTCGACTCTCTTCTAAGATCGACAAGTTCGAACTGCTCGCTGTGTACGGCAAAGTCTGAGGGGGAACGAAAATAGGGCGACTGTCAGCGTACCGGACATCCGCCGTGCTTGCATACGGCGGCAACACGAGAGGAAGGCGGGACTCGATGCTGATTCTGTGTTCCAGCGGAATTCTGGATTCGAGACCCGGATAGTCGGCTCGCTGGGCTTCCGGAATGATCGGTAGGTGGCGCTCATGAGGGACGAGACTATGCTGTGTGACGACGGGATGTTCATGAACAGACAGCGCAGGCAGACGGGATTCACGGTCACGAGATTCAAGGGGCGGCGGATGACCAGCTGACAAAAAGAAGAATAAAAAATTATTGCAAGTGTCCTGGTAGAGATTCTTGAATATGTTCGCACTCATTGTTGAAATAATAACCTATTGCACGTTGAATTAATATCGCACGTGACGTTAAACAACAACTCATTTAAACATAATTAGTATCTTAACAACAATAACCATGGATTACGTGGTTCTTTTGTAGAACTTCCGACAATAGGATACTTCTCTTCAGAAGTTATTTCATGATTACAATTCATGCTTCGGAATAAATTGTCACCAACAGCCGTTATTACTTCCTAAAATAAAACTGCATGCAATGAAATTAAGAAGATGTATGCATCCGAATGTTTTAATTCGCGATCTGCGATAATATTATTACATGACAAGCATGTCTGAATATGATACGCAGTACTTTGAGTTTGTTCCACTCCTAACCAGATATGTAAACTCTAGGTAACCGCGACATCCTTTCATGGCACTCTCAGTACCCACCAAGAGACCACAACATTCGTATGTCTTCCCACTCGTAATAATACGAAATCAGGGAAGATTATGGTTTCTTAATGGATACGAGATCGTGTTGAAATGGTACCCTTCTCTGTGCATGGCCATAATTTGAGTTGGTACCGTTTTCTTTAAATTGGGGTTTAGAGTCGCTTTCAAGATTCTTTCACGTATATCACAGCTTGTCAGTTTAAGGCCGGAGGAAACCCACAACAACCGTAGCGTTGAATGTCGCAGTAAACCTGCGAGCACCGGCTGGTACTGAGAGACCAAGGTTGATAACTGCATTGTCACGGTACAGAGAGCACATCATTATCCCGCGTCAGAACGTTAATATTGATGCTGGGTACCTTACAATTATGTCTAAGTCTAAGACACCTACCTGCTAAGTGTGAGACAATGGCACTCTGAGACTGCGATAAAGGCGTGGATGTGATAGTACTGATGGGGTAGATGAGCTCCTTAGTGTATGGAACTGTGTCATAACCGACCCAGCTCCCTCGGGTACCCTCCAACTGCTTTGAGAGCAATTCTGAAATCAGACCAAATGTTTAACATACTTTTGAGACTGAGTGAGTAAAGTGTTAATGTTAATTATTCTGAAATAGAAAATGCTTTAAACCTCTCCCTGCTGGATTAGGCACAGGCAATGCTCTTTATGACATATCTGGTTGCCTCCAACATGGAGAGGGTTAATAAGCTTAGGTACTATTCCTCCCTTTATAATATAAAAAATTAAATAATGCGACATTATGCTTTATTAATCCATGTATTCAATATTTTGAAAGTAATCTGACACGTATTTCTTGCTTCACATTCCTACCTGGTGGTCGGAGACCATTTACATCGGTTGAGTGATGGGACCTGGCGACTTCGGATGAAACCGAGACTCGCCGAAGTCGTTCCAGCTCGGCTAGTTGCTTAAACCGGTGATCTACGAGAGAGTCCGCGAGACTAGCATGGTCCAGGGGCATATCTAGTGGACCAACTCGGTGATGGATTCGACGGTCATCTATGTGCAATTCTGAAATGGAAAATTGTTCAATAAGCTTTGGTACAATTTTGACCCTTTATAAAAATTAAAAATACATACAGAAAATTAAAACGATTTTTCACTAATGCTGCACAATTTTCAATAACGAACTGAGCACTCATAAACGGTGGATGGCGCGCTTTGTAAATGCACATATGATTATTATTATTATTATCATAATTTTTACATATATCAATTACTACAATTACCAAAATGCATTACACATTGTATGTTATAATATAGTTGTCTGTACCTGGTAATAAAACATATCAGTAGTGCGTATGCAATACCATACAAACATATATACAAAATTCAAACCATATACTTAGTATCATGTATATTTTACATATTGTTTTAGTAAATGGTTTGTAAGTTGATTTCAAGAATATAATTGGTGCAGATGTATTATCATTATAAGTATTCTGGAATTAATTGTTAGGTTTTTCTAGTAAGGCAAAATAGTCAGGTTCTCTCACATGACAAACATTTATCATAAAATCCGTCCAAATACATTTCACAAATGAAAATATTGTTTTGGCTAACACCTTTATAGTTCACACTTCAAAATCACGTCTTTGTACCATATTTAAAAAAAATATATTTTACTAAGTGAAACGCAATTGTATAACTTAAACGTCAATTCATTTCTTTCGTTAAAAACAATAGTACTTCATACTTAAAATCACGTCTTTATAACGCCTACGGTTATACATTTTACAAACGCAATTGTATAATTAAACGTCAATTCTTTTTTTCTTTTCGGCAACTATGTAAAGAATCTTACTTCACACTTTAAAAATCACGTCTTTGTGGAGTGTATTTGCTTCTTTTTAAAATAGAGAAATACACTCTAAACAGCCATGTGCAATACACAAAGGACTGGGAAGAGGAAAAACGCATGGAGACAATGGTTGACATGGCATGTGTGAAATTGACAAGCCATTGTCTGTCTTTATCAATATGTACAAATGTGGCTACATTGAGGTCACAGTGTATCTCTACCAGGAATAATGGCTCCCTTCAGATCCTACCCCAAGTGTGTGATTGTATCTGTGAAGCGAATCCATTGAACCTGGGGGTGGGGCTTTTGAGCTCTGAGGAGCAGGTGGGGGTTGAAGAGGTAGTGATATTTTTTTCAACAATACTCACAGTCCGTTTTGAGAGCTTTGCTCATTTGATGCCTATTTCTAGAGCGCTGTCCAATTTTTTTTTTACGATTTTGAAAATGACCACGGTGGTCAAATAGGCGTGTGTCCAAGTGCCATTATGGACATAGAAAAAAAATCATTTTGTCCTTGAACATCTGGGATAAGTACTTGAATAGCCGAACATTAACGTTCCTCGTAAATGGGGGACATTGGACTACGGCTTATGGCCAGACGTCATCAATTTGATCTGTCCGCAAGTCATTTATGTTGGAGCCTTTGTGCGGTCAAAAAATACAAATCACGTGAAAATATACATGTGTTCGATCTGTAGACTGTAGTCAGTCTAGTTTGGTCACGGGTAGTCATCCACACTCTATCTTTTCTTTCTTTCTTTTAATGCACGACTACCGTTAATGTTTAATCAGTCGTGATTTCTTCTGCAAACACTGCCAGCATGGTTCATACATCAATGCAATTCCTACTTGATATTGGATTATTTTTGTCTCCTTTTTTGTGTGTGTTGGTAATTCATATATGCTCGTTAACGAAGCAATTTGTAAAATATTCACACTTCTGCATTGCTTGTTCATGAATAAATTTAAGACGTAGTTGGTGTTTTAACACTTGAGTTCTGAATAAAAGTGCACATGCTGAGTTATTTATGACAAGGCTAACATATGGCGTTTATGAATTATGAAGATATATTGGTATACTATTTCTTTTCACATATTAAATAAGCAACCAAGTTATATCTTTGTTTAAACATATTGACATTAAATCAGGACAAATTGCATTTCATTATGCTCCTAATTAATAATTATGATTTTAAAATATATATATATTAATAACAATGAGTAAATAATGGAAAATGCATCCACCGTAGTTCGTTCATCATTCATTAGCCATCATCAACATATGAACTCGTGTGCGTTTTCATATCCTACGTATCGTATGTAAGCATACATTGGGCCTGGCCATTAGAGGATGATGGCTACTACTGCACCGACATTCCGAGTTTAAACATAGAATGACAATAAATATACTTGTAAATAGTATTATGGTCAGTATGCTAATTTATTTCAACCTCAAATATGTCTTTTCATTAAAAAAAAAAAGTTTTGGTTTGTTTAAATAAATAAAACAAATAAAATTAGAGTCTAAATCAGCAACTTAAATTTACAACTAAAAGCAATAAAACATGAACTCGGCTTACTCCGTGGTTCCCTGGGTCCGTCGACCGTAACTTTGATAGCCTTCTGATAAACGGCAATTTCCGGTGGGTTCGAACTCACTGTGATCGTCAAAGAGAAACTCTTGCCTGAAAAACAATAAAACAAAACATGTAAATTTATACTGCTGAAATGTAAGAATTTCCTTAAATATAATATCTCTCTCTCTCTCCCCCCTCTCTCTCTCTCTCTCTCCCCCCCCCTCTCTCTCTCGGTTTCAAGTGAATAAATTAATCGATGAATAATAAGTTGCATCAATTTTCAGTATGATAAATATTTCTAATATGTAATAATACAAGTGAATAAACAAATAGCATTGGTCATGTTTTATTCTATTATTATTACATTGCTATAACAAACCAAACGTCAGCTATGACTTTAATCATTTTGACTTGAATTGTGCATTATGCATCATATGTGACCCGTTAGTGATGGCACGATGTGATCAGTCTTTTATAATAAACAGACAATAAACAGGGCCGACCGCTCTGATTGACGTCGCATATTGTTTATCATATTTCATTAATACTTTATCACCACATATTACTAGGTGTCATGCCATTATTTTCAAAAGCCCGACATTATTTTTTTGGGCCGTGTGTACAGAAAGCAACGAACCTACTGCCATTAATAGCGTCGAGGGAAAACCCCCAGATATGCACCAGTGACGATATTAACAATAGAAAGACCAAAACACGCAGTACAAGTGCAAGCGCGTAGTCAAGCGAAACCAGTCCACGTGCAGTGCGAGAATCACGTGCTGTTGTTAATCATGAAATTTACACATAGACATTTGCTATTTAATTTCTGCATCGTTGTTGATATTGTTTGGATTAATTAACCACTAGCCCCAGCTATTATGCGTATGTCGTTCAGTATAAACGAGATATTTACTATGATTTTTCGAGGTTTCCTGGAATTAATTATCTAAACCTCAGTGGGGTATCAAATATCATCGTAGTCGATTGAACTTCAGAATTCGTTGTGATTCATTAACTTTGAATAGCGTACCAGTTTGAAGGATTAACATCAGATATATGGAGATATTGCCTTTAGATCTAACAGTTTGGCATGTATGTGAAACTCAATTTCGTACACATCATGGTTTAATTAACACATTCTTTCGTCGATAAAACAAGATCATGGTAGGATTTGACTAAAACTTGTCAATTTGAAATAGCTAATGTAGTTATGAATCATAAAATAAATTGGACATATTTTATACAAAATGTCGTCATGCACTTGATATCTCCATCTCATTTAACATCATATGTGAGCCGGTCTTTCCATGAATCACTGTCGTGAAAGAGTTGATGACAGATGTAATCCACATAACATGCATTTATCTAACAAATTAATCTAGAATGCGTCGGGAAGATTTTCTTTTAGTACTTGCGTAGAGGCATTAAACATCCCTTTATAAACACGGATAGAATTTTGTCTGGATTCCGAATTTCAAATCGATTGAAAAGAAATACACACAATTTTAGTTGAATACACGTGATATCGCGCAGGCTAGTAACTATGTACTATACATTTGGCTAAAACCTATTCATAAGTGTAAAGTCGACCGGTGTCAAATGCAAAAATGGACCAATGTGAAATGCAAAATGCTTTACAAGTCTACGTGTTATATTACCTAACTGGTGATTAGTCAATACTAGGCATATATAGCATTACATGTACGTAAAAATGGAAAAACCCAAAGCATAACCACATGCAACTTGCACTGCTGTGGGTCAAACAAGCTGTGCTTTGGGGGTGCGGCATTTTGTCAACACATTCATTCAAACATTTCTCTTGCGGTGAGTCAGTGTAATGTTAAACCACACTCGTATACCGTAAACCATCCCAATTTCCTCCCCTCAATAAAGGCAAGCTTGTAAAGTTGCGACCTCGTGTCAGGGGTTATGACCTGCATCAGAGGTCAATCGTGTATCGTTCCCGTATTTTTACCGCTTTTATTAATTCTCCGTGAATATCGATATTGCGTTCCGCCCTTGGTTGTATTTGCATGCAATAGTATCACATGTACTATTTGGCCTCAATTGCTTTATAGCAAAAGGGAATAAACGCCAACCACGTTAATTTCCATGGCACATGCGGTCCACATAATATCGCAAATTACAAAATCGATATTTACGAGAATAATACAGATAATGATAGAATTTGTCAGCTTTTGAAAATATTACCAAAAATCATGTAAAAAAAAGAAAGAATTAAAGATAAGGCATCATAGCGTTCGAAATGTGAATTTCAAATGAACGCCTTACATCGCTGCGAATGAATTCATTATCGGATGCATTTATAAGCCTAACAGAATATTTGGGGGTCGTATGACACAGTAAAAACCATATATGAAATATCCCCGGCGAAATGTCAAATTAAGCGTAAATAAATCCATAGTATCTACACCTCCGCATATTGTCCACTGTTGTCGGCTTTTAACCCACACAAAGCAATTCAAATATTGCGGAATACTTGTCATTTAAATGTCATTGAAGCGATAACTTCTATATATATATATATATCTCCATACCGCTCGCCCACAGATGAACTATGCATACTAGAGCAATGCTAACGATATATATAACATGATAAAAAAGGCGTCATTGCGCAAGCTAGCTAGTAGATGCGGGCATACGTTGATCCTGATTCTCAATTCCTCGTAGATAATTAAGTGCTCGCGTGGAACATTAGTAGAATAGTGGTACGAAAGGTCATACAGTTTTAAACGGATCTACAGAAGCAGATGGGGAGAATTGACCACCGATTCTGTATTTATTTACAGACTGATCGTGCGAATGATATAAGTTATAGCTTGTGGCGATATTGGGGTAGGAGCGCGATTCATCGTACTAAATGTAAACATAAAAACCAAAGAAGAGCTCGACGACTTCATGCTTTTTGAATGGGCAGCGTATTTATTTTAATTACACATCCTTCTTTGTACGGTGTCTGTAAAACTCGTGGAGTGAATTATGAAAATAATATAGCCTGTTGTCGCCATTGAATGTTGTCCTGAATAGGGAGGGGATCGAGATCACATCTGCCTGGCAGAGTTGTCATTGTTACTGTCTGCAGAGTCTAGGAAAACCCTCATTGGTTCCAAGGACTAGCATTGTGACACAAGACAATGTAATCAAGGGCAAGCGGCCCTAACACATGGGTTTCCCTTCTATAGCGGCACTACCGCTTTTCCAATCAATCACAACTTAAACCCCCCCCACAAACTGGGGAGCCTTTGTTTAACTATGGTGCATGACTTGTTATTTTCGTTGGTTGGAACGGTAAAATAGTTTTACGGCTAATTCAAAACACTCGGCGTAAAACCACGTCATCTATAACCATTTCACAGTCAATTACCCCTTATATAACCCCAAATACGAGAGACGAGGATGGCGGGAGTGAGAAATGAAGAGGGAGATTGAGAGAGGGGCTGACAGATACAGAGAAAGAGGAAAGGAAGAGAGATAATCAGAAATGGAAGAATAAGCGTATGTGAATGGGAGAATGCGTCCCTCTCTCTCTCTCTCTCTCTCTCTCTCTCTCTCTGTCTCTCTCTCTGAGGGGAAGTACTATAGTTAATAGTTATACTTACCACATATAATAAAATATGCTTTCGTTGCATAATATATAGATGGATTTACGATCTGATTGTGACAGGTCAACGTACTTATGTGTTTACGTAAGTGTAGATTCAGTATATTTTACTACAGTTCCATTACTTCTCACTCGCGGTGATGAGGGCAAAGCACACCCCCTTTTTTTTTTAAATCCGGGACCCCCACCATTCCTTATCCATCGCCCTATAACCCAATTTCAAACACAGTTCCAACAAATCGTTGCCCAACTTCAAAAAGCTTTTAATTAACCCCCTAACATCCTTCCCACAAGACTCCTGAAAATATTCAAACCGTTCTGCCCATGTATCCCCCCACCCGAGGCAGTAGTGCCGCTTCGTCCAAAGATGGCGAATTTCTAAAAGTGCAAGAATCCCGTGTGAACGCATCAATTAAAAACATCAAAAGGGCTTCTTGGTCCGCGATTCTCTTCTGGCACACAACTGTGTTAATTTCACTTAATCTGAATTTAAATTAAAGCTGGTTCCATATAATGACGCTCTTTTCATACAGCAAGAAAGCCAGTAATTTAAAAACAGCCATAAACTTACGAAAGTTAACCTTCATACCTAGACAATGGTGTTTTTTCAATACTATTGGTAATAAATGAAATATTAAGAAAATGACAGTGGTCGAGGTTGAATGTCGAGATCTAAAATAGATATGAGGAATAAAACACTTTTTAAATATTATTTTTTTTATTACATAATGTTTGGAATGTACAGTGCTTGTTTAAAACATTCCTTTAAAACATTCTGTTTTTAATCAGTGATAGAATTCAGTTCGTGCTAAGAACTTGCAGGACGATTTATTCCTTTGAAAGGAGCACGATAGTAACAGCGGTTGACCACATATCCCGCAATGCGCTGCAAGTCGACGACATCGGAGCCTGCGGTCTGCACGACACAAAATCGTCGGCTAGCCGACTTGAAACTAATGCGGTAAAGCACCTGCAAAGTCAGATGGACGATATCGCGCTCGCTCGGATCGGACACAGAGGAAGAAGACAACCCGTGATATCGGATACTATAATAATATGGTTGTTGCTTTTCATTTTCGGTCTTGTCATTTTCAAAAAACAATGCCGCGGATTGCGTGTCGCGGTTTGCCCCGCTAATTAGACGAAGCACTAGGATGGGGAAGTCTCGGCATTATGTCTGCCGATGCATTGTCCTCCCCTGAAGACTTGGAACGGCGTTCAAGAAGCTTCATATCATGTCAGATTTCGTCTTAATTTGCATACCCGTCCTTTGGGGCTTTGTTTCTTTGTACGGGTAACATTTCATAATACGGTCAGATATTGCCGAAAATATCCAGTGCAACGCGAAGAGGAGACATATCTATCAATTAGAGAGACATTCGACAATGCCAATTTATAGTTTTAATATAAAAAGCCTGTTATTTGCAACAAATTTAATACTGGTGTTGAAATTTACATGAATTAACTGCCTTGATGGCAGACGACAGGATATAAGGGTTGAAATACGCACCAAGGAAATTATACCAATAACTAACAATCAGACATCCTTCAAATGTCGAATAAATATTGTTGATGAGCACATCAGGATTTAGATATTAAAGGAACAGTGCTTATTTATAATGCACTAGAAATAAGAAATGATATGTCGTTATTCTAACATAATTTGATAGCATTCATCTTCAGCATACCTACTTTCTCCTATATAGATAGAAGCACAACTGTGCATTTTTGGTTTATGGTGAAAAAACCCAACTTAGAATGGTGTAAACATGTAGCACACTGTTAAACAACTTAATGTTTTATTAAACATGCTACGCTACTGTGCTCTATTTATAGTATCAAGTAGCATTGCAATAAGCATGATCAATCTTGGCATGACGTGAAACTAAATGTATTGTTTTATTTTATATTCAACACATTTGATATTTCGATACTTAGTATAGTGAAGAGTGGTTTACAAAGCTGACTGCCAACGACACTGTGGGATTGTAATCTTTATATTATGCAACAAAAGCATATTTTATTATATATGATAAGTATAACTATTAACTACTGTATTTACAGGAGATACTCCTCGGCTTGATGATGTATGGAGAGAGAGAGAGAGAGAGAGAGAGAGAGAGAGAGAAGAGAAGAGAGAAGATGAGAAAGAGAAAGAGAGGGAGAGAACGAGATGATACAAGCACATAGCAAAACACACACACACACACGCACACATTCTATTTCAAATAATTGATTTATTGTTTAATAACAACAGTTCTTTCAACAACTGTGAATGATGGGGGATAGTTTGTTTGGTAGAACATGTTGTCAGACAAAGATAGCGATAATGGAGTACAGAAACAGCACCAAGAGTTGTAGGTGAAAATTGTACTGAAATGCGTTCCATAGTACACAAACGTTAAAGCATTCAATACTATTCACAACGGTAAAACATTCAATGACATTGCCTATAGCGGTAAGAATAAGAATAATAAAGAAAACAAAAAAGAATTGAAAAACGTTAAAATGATTTCAGAAACTTAATCTTATTCACTATTTGGAAACTTCTATCAGACACAATGTCATAAGACACGAGATTACATTATTTAATGTAATACGATTAGATTTAGGGTATAAGTCATAATAAAACCACCAGCAGACTTCTGGGATCCATGCTTTCCTTGGCGTACACGTCTTTAGCAACACATAGTACAATCTCTTCCTCGTGCCGACCGCTTAGTTATCAAGATATATTTAGTGATGTATGGTGTTATAGCCAAACACGCAGAGACAAATTGGAAGTATTATAACACAGTCCGTGTTTTGTGTGTGTGTGTGTGTGTGTGTGTGTGTGTGTGTGTGTGTTTTATATATATATATATATATATTTATATATAAAGTATCGTAAAAGTTGCATTACGATGAGGCATAACATGTCGAGTCATTGATATGAACTGTAAGTATATGAACTAAATAATTAGTATGCTATATATTTAAGAGGAAGTTTGCGTTAATATGAGGTCCTTGGACGTATGTAGGCTATATCATAGTACAGTATGCCTATCATTGCGTAGGCTTCGCATAGTAGATCCTGTTATACAGTCTTGAGTCACCGTGACATGCCAGGGGAACTTCACCCTTATCGTGGCGTTGTACAACTTCCGTAAGTATTAATCACTAAAGTGAACTTAAGTACACAAAACCTCGTAGGCTACATGGTAAAAGGATACACACATTAAAAAAATATATAATAATAATAATAATACACCAACTCACCTCTCCCACTCCGACCGACGAATCGTAAATCGTTGAACTTTGCCACTTGGTTCTTCATGTACGAAGTCCCATTCCTTAATTCTGCACAATAGTTTTCATCATTCCCAGCCATGATGCTGACTTTGGTGCCGTCTTTAACTTCTCCAAGAGCCACAACCTTGAAAGACACTGGCAACGTTTTGTTGGAACGCCAATGCGAGGGCAGGATCGAACACACGAAATTTGGGCTTCCAGTACGGACCAACTCCCCGGGGTGGTCACCCAAGACGGAGGTGTAGGTTCGATCCCCCGGACCCCCGGGCAGAACCTCTCCGGCCATGTTATGGGGCGAGTCCGGGAACGGCAGCACACCGTTCAGATCTGTGGGTAAATGCATATGTAGTGAGATGTTGGTCAGCCTATAGCCTCAAATAATAAGGGACGGTTATATTGGGACTGGTTTGGAGCACACCGCACCACTGCAGAGGCTACTGCGGTTTTATGAATGAGGGGAAGTCGAATTCAGCGGTTAACTTTATATTGGCCGCTCCTCAGCCTGACTCAACTCCCGACCTACACATTGTATCACGACGCCACTATGAAGCCGCATCACCGCCACTCCGACCAACATTAGTAGCCACACATGTACTATTTTATCTAATCGATTGTACGGGATGTTGGTACAGTATATTGCTTATCGCATGTTGTGGATGTCACGCTTGAATTTGTGCTTACTAATTTCATGATTTGTTTACAATTTGGAACTATGTTTTATATCGGAGGAACAAAATAATAACCACACACGCCTTTGACAGGTGAACAGCTGATCCGTTTAATAAAACGAGCAATGTGATTTGACTTAAAATACATTGTATTTCATTAATACGTATGGTCAAAACGAATGACTGTACACAAGGGCTGAATGGAATGTATAATTAGGCTTATATTTTGCAAATTGTTTTTAATGGCTATTTATAGTTTATCTTATCTAGTAGTCAAATATATATTTCCGCAAACAAAAACCAAGTAATACTTAATCAAATATCTAAACGGAACCGCCTGAATTAGAAGCGATATAAATTAACGGAACGAGGCATTTATCAGGTTGTTTCGGTTTCCGGGGGGTGACATGTAATTTCAACCAGCGAGAGTTATGAGGTTAAATAAACATTGCGTAATAATAGCTTGTTGCTTTGTTTTCACAAGCACCTTACGTCTGCTACCTTTAAATGTGTAACTTAATCTAACTGTAATTCCGTACATAAATGAAGCCAAGCATTTTAATACAAAGTATATTTTAAAGCAATAAACAGTCTCACCTGTCAATTACTAATAATCGACATATTTGCGGTTAACTGGTCACACACTTTGATCTAACCGCAAGCCTCACAGACATACCTGAATGACAGGTAAATCCATGTGACGTTGAGGTGAAAGGTAATCGCGCATGCGCAATTGGAAATGTTTATACAAAATGGCGGCAATCCTTCACGGCATGTGGAGATGAAACAAGACGTGAATTGAAGGACTACGCAACATCTATGAACGTAAAGCATGGCATAACATACCAGTCGCCTTCAGGAAGGTATACTCTTGACTTGTAAGCTTGAAGTTTCATCATACATGTCGCTGGTACGACATGAACAGTGTAAATTCAGATAGTTTTCCCCTCGATGTTGTTCCGTTTGCAAAGTTTCAATTATGAATCTCTCCACCCCCGCACCCTGTCGAGTTATGTAGATGCGTGGGTGGCCTAATTCTAACCGCATATCTTGGCCTTTTGTCATTTGACAGGTTAAGGTAAACCTGTTGATCCGTCTTTTATTGACACACTCTTAGTCAGTATAAATAATGGCGAGTTATTTTGTGAAGTAAAGTCTTTACTAAAGAACAGTATCCAAGAAAGAAACAACATACGTATATTACACTACAGCCGTAGTATCACTGGGGCTGGACTTTGTCGTGTTCACTTGGTCTAGTAATTATTATATTAACACATACGAATATGTTGTCTAGTCAAACACCCTCTGCACTTGCGTAGCTATTGTGAACAGTGAACTGGAAACGTCCAAAACATATCATAGTCGGATAACCGTAACCACAATATCAACCAGATAGCACAATATCAACACCAAACATAGAACATGTATTATCAACACCAAACATAGAAGAACATGTATTATCAACACCAAACATAGAACATGTATTATCAAAACCAAACATAGAACATGTATTATCGACACCAAACAGAACATGTATTATCAACACCAAACATAGAACATGTTTTATCGACTTGAAGTTGTCACAATGTAACACACAGGACACCATTGTTTGAATTTTACCATAGTTTCTCATTTTCAACAAGTTTCCTTCTTCTTGTCAATAGCATTATTCAAGACTATGTACTCAAACTAGGTGTAGACCCTGGGCAAATAAAGAATGTATATTTCCTTGAATTTGACAAAGATGGCTTGTTTTTTTTCTGAAACAATGCTGTGTGTTACATGTGACACAGCACCGGAAGTAACATGTTTTTGTGGTAACAAATGGGACTCTTTCTTTAAAATATCACTTTACCAGCCCAAAAATATGTCGATCAACAGAGGTTAGCACAAATAGTTTTCAAGCGGTAAGATTACAGTTAGAAGGCCAGACAATAACTTCCACCAACCTCCAATAATATATAATCACGTCCCTTGCATGCGGCAGCCAATGATCAAGTTGAAAACCGGTCGATTCACATGTTTGAGATTGAATGAAGAGTGCAACTAAAATGTCCTAAGTGTATAGAAAAAGGTAGTGTAGAATTGTAATTTACTCATCTCGATTGATGATGGTAGCACTTAAGGATGGACTTTGAAGGATTCTGTTCACATCGATGGAAACATTTCATAAGCATCCCGTATATTACATGGACAACATGTATAAACAAATATTCTCTCTCTCTCTCTCTTTTTCATCTGCATTCTATACACCATATTTCTGTGGTTTTTTTTATGTGTCTTCAAGGTAGAATGGACAGAATGGTAATATCTACTGTACATTTCCTTTCTTTCCGTATGGACAATTTTAAGACTGACTAAATAAATTGATCGGGATTATTATCTATGGGAATATTTATTAATGCTTATCGATATAATATCTGTATTATCGATACCAATCTTTACAGATTTATATATTACAAAATTAATATTTTGTTGACTTGTAAAGTTTGTAATGGATGTCTCAAAGACGTAAAGCAAGTAGCAGATCGTCAATGACACATATGAATATATTCCAAACTTATTAAGTAGAAGGGCCTAGTGTTTGGCTATACTGCTATCCTATTCATTATACAAATATAGATACTTTATTTCTAATAAATTGTCATTAGGCAAACATAATAAATTCCTAACCAAGTAATACTTTTTTTGCTTGCCTAACCAAGCAATATAATTTGTAGTACTGTTAAGGCTAGTAAGTTTAAAAGGTAAGTTACTATCGCTGTTAAGTAACCTATGTATATTTTGAGCCATCCAAATGCAGCTTATTGAAATTATAAGGTTGGTATGAATTAAATTTAAGTTAAATTATTATCCCATTGCTGTTCGTAAAATTAATAATAGTAATTGAACTTACAGCGTCTTTGCCATTGCATCTGGAACCAATAGGCTGCATACGCAGGATGCAGTGAAGTGGCCATGTGTGTGTCGTCTGAAACCAGCTTTGGCAATGTCTGCAGTCGCAACCAGTTCATAGTTATATATCAACTATCCCACTTAAACCACAATAAACCTCTCTTTATGACTCATATTTGTTATTTGTTTCTATATATTATATAATTAAACTGTGAAGATGCCACCACGTTGCCATGGCTTTGTCTGGTTCGACCAACAGAGTTTGACACACCTTTCAGTTTACTTGAGCGTTGCAAGATATAATAGAAAAAAATTACAAATGGAAGATTCTATTCCATGTCCCTTTAACTCAGGTGTTTACTTCCAGTTGATCTGTGGAAAGCTGTCGTGTCGTAATGCTGCCGTCGCCTGGAGGAAGCAAACTGTCTTCTAACACCAATTGGTTCACTTCCGAAATCCAGCAAATGATGTGAGTATAACGCAGTTTAGTCAATATCAAATCAAGCTGTTGCACCATAATATGAAATCAAATAATATGAAAGTCAAATTTTTGTGTTTTCCATACAATGCAGGAAAACGTAAGTTTGAATAGATGGCTATATTTTGGAGAATTGCAGGACTACTATTCGAGTGTGTTTTATCGTAAGTATCTCATAGAAATAGAAAATAAGGAGAAATCATTTTCTCCTATTTATGTTATTGAGATGGAACAGTAGTCACGGGAATAGAATGGCCGTATTTTTCAGCAATGCACTGCTAGATGTGGCTGTCTATGTTCTTTTCCTGTTCGCTGTGTTTATAGATTTTAGGGTTAATTACAGTTAGGTGGTTAATGTTGATGGAAATATGCTCAGTTCCTACCGCGCTCTCTGAAAATCTTTAATATTAGCTTAATGAAATACAATTTTCTGATGTCTACTGATAAAAAATTAACACTTTGAAATAACAAAGTACAATATTTTCTGGTATCTATAGTAAAAGTATTTCCTAGTAGATGCCATCAAGATCTAATATGTAACACATACTTTTATAGTCTAAACTAACAAATTTGAGCAGCTGATCTCTAAAGGCACCAAAATGACCCAAAACAGTGTGTCGCAATTGATAGGATTCTCGCAAAGAAGTATACTAATAAAGTTCTCAATTTGTGTTTCTCCAACTTTGATGGTTCATTTACATGATAATATACACTATCGGTCAATATTAGGCACGAATTAACACAAATAATCAAATAGCGGGTGTCAAAAAAATCTGTGTACAATCCGTGATAAATTTAGAGTAAGGTGGCAACTCTTGATAAATTCAGACATCCGGGAATTCAGTTACCCGCACGATTTTACCTGGAACGCAACCATCGGGATAAACAACGGTTGACTGTATACATGAACGAAGCGGACTTGCCATGTATTATACGACTCTCAGAAGTTGTGAACTCTCATGAACAGTGTGAAGAAATATTACAGTTCGTGCAATACAGAAAATCCATTGGGCCCAGGGATGGTATCAAAACATGGATATAAATTTTAATTTGACTCTTTCGAAGCAATAATTCTTAGAGGTACAATTTGTGAACTAATATTAAGGGAAAACAAATACACTCGAAAGTTCGGCTATGTTCTCCTTTATCTCAAGAAGCAATATGGTTGTATTTAGCTACATGTAAATAACAAAAAGTTGTTGATGACCACATTAAGTTAGAAGCAGCTGTTGAAGCAGCTGATGTCAAAGTACCCAGTATATGAATCTGAGGGCAATTACCGATAGTTGAATAACAAATTGTGGGAATTTTGTGAACAGCATGGAATATGCGCAGTATACATGTACATTATTATTATTATTATTATTATTATTATTATTACTACATGTATGTGAATATTTGTTTGAATAGACAAATTAATATATACAGAAAAATTCATTCATGTGACTGGGGACTTAATGACTAGAGGCGGAATGATTGGGGGAAGTTCTTGGATGGGTTAGTTATTGGTGAAGCCAATGGATGCCTTACTTGATTGCCCTTGTATGATTTCCGCAGCAACGTTAAACTCCATAATCACTCACCCTTGTATGTCATAGGTTGTTACATGCTTATCTGGTTATAAAATCCATCAATTAATTAACGTATAGATGTTCAAATATCATGCTAAAATTGAGAAAACATTTACCAATATGTATTTTGGTAGATTTCATATTATCTCAAAGTAGCCATATTTAGTCATTCCTGGCTGGTTTTACAGTGTCTATTCCCCGGAACTGGACCCGATCTTGCAGTCTATTCCGACCATGATCCAGTTCCTGGCAATCTGACTGGCTCACATGGTTACGGTTAGGAAAATATTATATTCATATTTTGGGTCACGTGAGCCAATCAAATGTCCTGGATTTTGGTCTGGATCCGGTGAATTGACCTCAAGTCTGGGTCCAGGGAAAA
This sequence comes from Lepetodrilus schrolli, assembly GCA_032361225.1. Taxonomy (NCBI): domain Eukaryota; kingdom Metazoa; phylum Mollusca; class Gastropoda; order Lepetellida; family Lepetodrilidae; genus Lepetodrilus; species Lepetodrilus schrolli. Next base: position 28,733 of record JAUTBT010071354.1, read on the forward strand.
GATCTCAAATCTGGGTACAGTGAATAGCCCTCAAGTCTGGGTCTGGTGAATAGACCTCAAGTCTGTCGAATAGACCTCAAGTCTGGGTCCGGGTAATAGACCTCAAATCTGGTCCGGGGAAAAGATCTCACCTGGCTTTTGTCCTCTGACAAACTTGGAAGTTGTAGGTTATGAAAACATAAGCAAGTTAGATACATATGCCCATGGATATGTGCAACAGTAACATAACTACCAGATTTTAACCTTTATTTTCCTTTTTTCTATGAATTAATAAATGAAAATACAAATATCTTAAATTCATATCCTACACATTTCTATTCTTGATTGTTACCAAATATACAAAGACTGGTTTTTGTTTGTTGAACATTTCATAATAGTTCTTAATGTATAACAAATGAAACAAATAAAAGTCTATCCAATTTTATCATATACTGTTTTTTCTTTCTTTTCTTTTTAGTGTATCTATTTCAAATGAAATGCAACTTCCATTGAAATAGTGTAGTCCATTGTCAAAAACAATTAACAGGACCTTATCAATGAATCCAAAGAGCCAATATTTCTATTACCCTTGACCAGTGGTCATTGCCCACTGGTCAAGTGGTCATTGCCCCCTTAGCTGTTCTCGAAATCCTCGACCATGACCAAAACTATTCATAATGATTTCTTTAAGCACTATTCACTGCGACCAACGAGAAAATTAGCAGGATCTTTTCCAAATTTCAGTTGATCTAGCCATGCTAGCAGTCCCGTGGGACCTCCATGTTCCACTACAGAGCATGCGGAAAGTAAATAGGAACTATGCAGGACAAAAATAACCCACACAAATTACTCGGGAGATAAAAACTGGTTTAATCATTGTTAACAGAAAGCAATGTAGAAATTACTAGGCAGATGGTCACTGGTAATAAGAATGTCAAGAACTATTTAACACTGTGACAAATATGAGTAGGCTAATGCCCCCTTGACCAGTGGAATACGGAGTACTTCAACTCTGCGTGGATGCTGGACGACTCAGGTACTCCCTCGTGACTTTTCTCTCCAACCCCCACTCCCAACCAAACTCATCACCTCCACCCCTACGAACCAACAGATTCATATGAACTGCTTCATTTAAATCTAAAGAATGAACCAGAGAAGGGATTTGATTTGATTGGATGAGCACCAATATATCTCGCAGAGATACCAAATCGACAGCGCGGTGTGTAGCAGACTAGTGCGAACCACTGTGACAGTCTGCGCAGTTGTAAACCACCGCGGAAAATCAAACAAGTTTGATTTTGAGCTGTATTGCAGTCGTATAAATAAATATTTTAAAGTTTAGAGTATAGTCTAGCTCAACAAACAGCATAACACAATAATTTAATATCATTGGTCATGTGAGAAGTAAATAACTTGGCAAGTATCAAAATAATTATAATAATAATACATTAGCATGCCATGAATAACAATAATTTAATTACATATTTTTTATTTATTAATATTTTTTTTAATGGTTACCATACCAACAAATCCATTGAAAGAACAATATTTACTATTTTACAATTTAATGTTGTAATATTTAAAAATGTAAGTGATTTGATAAATTGTGGAGAGAAAAAAACATCAATATTGAATCAATTTACATATAAATGTCTTCAACCATAGATAGTTAACTATTTAATGGTAAAAACGATAAATTATTAACTGAAATTAACTACATTCCTACACAAGTACCCATTATTTGTCATGTTTTCAGACATCCAGTTGAAATCCGACCCAATTATGAATTACTCTGACGATTAATTAAAACAGCTTGTAATCAGCATCAAATACAATAATTATAACACTCTTTCTAATACTTATTTACACATAAATTTATGTTTTTTTTAGTTTACAATCATCGGAGAAAGTGCACGAAAATATGACACTTAAACATGCTAAAGGCTAGAATATGTTTTTGTTTCACGGCATATGCTAGAGATACTTATACTTTTGAATAATCAACATTAATTTAATGGATAAGCCCATAAATATCGCGTTCTTGTAAACGTAGCTATAGTTTTCATTATGCATGTGACTCCTGAGCGAGTTGTTTAGGTGCCAGCTCCGCCCACTCAACTTGTTGTCCTCTAAAAATATGTAAGTATCGTAATTATTTCTTAACATGCAGTCTTTGCAAGATATATCAAATTTATCATTTATTATTGGTATAAATGATATTTAATGCTAAAAAAAATAATACTTAGTAAAACATTTTATCACCCAATACTGTCTTTTCACAGTAGATGTCGCTTTCAAATAGCAAGCGATACAGATTGTGTCCGGCACTTGTTTCTCGTAATTTTCACATAAAAGTGCACGTTTTGCCGCGAAAAATGCAATCAATTAATTTATTCAAAGCCACATATTCATAATAATCACCGTATATCAAGACTAGATTGTTCTGAACATGAAACAATCATTTTATGTGACTATATTCCATCAAAACATGTTTTTGTCGATTGAAATTGGCAGGTGGGCAACCTGTCTATGTACGGGTGTGTCCGTCAGCGATGTATGACGTAAACCATCTATGTATGGATATGGCAGCCTGAGGGTTAAATGGATTGTGTTAGAAGGATAAAATTTCATCGTTTCATTAATGTAGGGCTTTGAATGAAATTGTTTTAAAAGTTATTGTTAAAGGTGCAGTTCCGTGCATACAAACAGATGTGGCCAATGTAGTGTGATTTTACCTATGCCAGTTTTTATTGAATGTGGTGTAGGATCATCAGTTCTTTAGATTTATACAATATGAAGTTGTGTTTGAGATGCTTTAATGCTAAAGTAGGAGCTGTGGAGTATGCGAGTATGCAATGTTGCAAATGTTCAATTTTCTATTATTTCATTAAAAAGGTTTTAAAGTGGCAAGATCATCTTTGCAAGAGGTCACAGGTCACTGATCAGGTTAATGCATATTCTTTCCCAGACAAGTAAATACATCCTTGAAATACTTGTTGTTTTTTTCTTTATAATTTTATGAATGAGGAAAATATTTAATAACATTATTAAAGTTACTACAAACAATTTAATTATTAAATTATTGAACAACATACTAGCTTACTTTTTGTTGTCTACCATGTCGAGTTTCATGTTTTTATATACTAGTACATACGCACCCATCACTTTTATTATGAATAATACAATATATAAATACAATTATCATTATTATTATTATTATGAATACAATTGCCAGAGATTATCATTTAGGAAATTACTGTACATCAGATAGATACATAGAGAATCTCACCCAAGTGTCTTGGAATATCAAATATATCAACACGAGTCGTGAAAGTTATTAAATCTGAGTCTTTGCCGAGGATTTCATAACTTTCATCGATGAGTGTTGATTTTATTTTATTTTATCTTTTTCATTGGGGTTTTAAGTCGCTTTCAAGATTCTTTCACTTATATCACGACTTGTCAGTTTAGGACAGGAGGAAACCTGCA
>JAUTBT010071355.1:0-13673 GCA_032361225.1 Lepetodrilus schrolli
TACTCGTCGTATAAACCGGACTTCTCGTTCTCAGATTCCAGGCAGAGAGAAACAACATTACCTAAAGTATAGCAGTGATTAAAACTGTTATAAATGGAGGATCATGACGTCACCAACTCTTGTCTCAGATTCCAGGCAGAATCATAACATAAAGTATAGCAGTATTAAGACTGTTATATAATCACGCTATCGGATTTGCTAATTTTCCACCGTGACGTCATAGCATCGTGCATCGAACCAACAATCAAATGTACGTGTAGTCACTTATCGGAAGTAATAAATGTCCGGCGGAAATCACTAGCGTTATCGATAGCATCGACCCATCAGGAACGGCGTTATAATTAGATGGTTGCAGAATATGTTGTCTGTAAGGTGTCTTTAAGTTTGTTGGTTATTTCGAAATACTGTATTATTTATCGTTCTTAATATGCAAATTAGGTCTCGCATGAGATTATTAAGTAATCGAGTGTTGAACTGCCGGGCAGTTTCTGAAGATATTTGACCCGTCTGCTAAATCAGCTTCGCTGGACGCAGACGTTAAACTTCAAAGAACCGAACCTGAAGATATTTGTATTGTATCTGGGAACGGGCGTCTGCCGGACGTTACCGGACTCTGCCGAACGTTACTCTGACGGGTAACTAGGAAGCTAAGATACATTACCAATGTATGGAGGCGAGGCGCATGGCAAGACCTTAATCCACTCAACAGTAAATATGTATCATCTTATGTTGTGTTATCTTATGTTGTGCAGCTACCAGCTTATCACATTCGTGCTGTTGCCTCCAATTTGTGTTTCCAATTCTGCCATGCTCTGCAGATAGTATCGTCAGCAGTTCTTTCTGAAACGGGAAAGGAATTATGGTTGTGATAACATACACATTAAAACTACAGATTGACAGTGAATAGAATCGCAACACATAAACTTTACGCGCGTATTTCACGACCTTATATTAGTGAGGAAACCACCGAAATTAGGATACTCTTACTGCGGAAACCAAGAGTTTCCTGATTTCGTGGTAGTCCTTATTGCTAAAGAATACATATTGAACTTAGTAAACAGAATGCATTTCAAAACAACACTCGACATGTACTTCGAGAAGATGCGTATCAAGCGACTAAAATAGATGAAACGCGTATCATCTGATTACATAGTAGTTTCAACATGGCGGCCAGTGGTTATACTCCAACTTCCAAGTACATTCAAACGTAGTGTGTGAGTGAGTACGAGCTGTTTGGAGAGCTACAGAACAGAACAGAACAGAATGTATTATCATAAATCATGTAGCATGATACAGAGAAGTATTAATAATATACAGATATAGGTATAGAACATACAGTATACATGTATACATGGTTGTATATTTAGCATAAGTTAAAATAATGATAGGTCTTCCTTGATGTACTTATACAATTTAAGCAGTAATGGAGAATAGTTAGTGTTTAGTAGATATGCCAGTTTTACAATAGTGGGAGTATTACAGAAGTAGTTTGGGAATGATTTTGGACGTAAATCTGATAGGAATTGACATTTAACAAGAAATTGAATTCGTCACCAACTTCTACGTGGCATAGGGTGCATATTCGGTTTACTTTAGGTACATTTATCCACCTGCCTGTTTCTAGTGGTAGCCTATTGTTAGTTGGGCCAAGACAGAAACCACCCCTGTCCTTAAGATATCTGATGACGAGATTGCCAACTTGAGTTTACCACCATGAAGAATATCATGTATCGGAAACGACACAAGTCATTTCCCCGACTTAACCAAGTGACGTTTAATTTTTTTAAAACCTCCTTTACAGAGTGACAGTATATCGCCATGAGGCTGAAATAATGAGTACTTAACACACTTAAATTGTAAGTCGCTAGAATAAATATAATAAGTACGGTTTAACACAGTATTCTTGTTATGGTTTAACACGGTATTCTTGTTGTTCTTACTTAGTGTTTGCTTTGCGAAATACAAGTACCGAATGTCCGAAATAAACCAATCTCACCTGTACCGGATTACCGAAACTACATTTTTATGTCTGTTCTCTAGTTTCGGATACGAGGTCAATAACCCCAGCGGGTGCTCGCATGTTTGCTGCAACATTCAGCGCTACGGATGTTGCGGGCTTCTTCATGCCCTAAAACTGGCAAGCCATTCTTATTACATTCTTATGCGGACATCATGCACAAAACGGCGTAACTTTAATTAAAGGTAATCTTTTCTATTTTATTTTATTTTAATTGAAATCTAGAGCCGCTTTCAATTTATTTCTCTCTTATACCATGGCGTGTCAGTTTTAGTGTAGGAGGAAACCCGCAACATTCGTAGCGCTGAATGTTGCAGTAAACCTGCGAGCACCTGCTGGTACTGACCAAGGATGATAACATCAATGTTACGATATTAATCTAGCTTCAACCTTAGGCATCGACGACACCATTACTGAGATTAGAATTAATTAGGTTATGTTAGAGTCATGCCGTTTCGTACAGATGAACCTGATGGTTAGCACAATGTAAGTACTGTAACATCTTTATATAAATAGTTACTTTTTCGTCATTACCATTGACCAAACAGTGACATGTTAATTGAGATGTGTAGAAAGCCGTATGATTACAATCAATAAAGCAGTCATCAGACGACATTATTATGACATTATCCCGAAGGCCAATTTATATCCATTTCAAACTCACAATATAAAGTATTATCTATATATTGTCTATTGGAATTTTTCAGAATGGATCATGAGTTTTATGTTCCAAATGAAAGAGAAAAATCTCGTAACCATGGTAACCCTTTCAGTTATAAATCGTTATTTTGCATTCTCAAGGAGACACGTACCACGTGATCACGGACAGCAAAAACGCGAACAGGTTCAAATGCAAAGCAAACTCTTTCTTTAGTCAATAGATGGTAGATGTACCGTTATATTGCCATGCGCAACGTGATCCGCCCAATGCTGACCGAATTCCGTATCCCATGCCTGATGAACACATGAGCGCATACGCCAAAATATTGGCAGACCTGTCACTTTAACAGAAAGCTTTAAAATAGAATGTGACACAAGATACATAAATCCTTACCCTAGTCTGAAATTAATATTGGAAAAGTGGCACCTCACTCGACGGATTCCTGCTTGAAATCTTGTAATTTCCGCAATTTACATTGATAAAATGTAATGCTTCGTTTGTGGGTTGTCTCTGGTAGATCGTATGGGGATGATTCAAACGGGTATTTGTGTGTAGACACATGCAACTATGGCGACAATGTACGTAAAGCATAGGGTTTTCTTCAAATGAAATTTTGTGTTCAAGAAAATGACAGATTTAATATAATATGCAGACCATATCTGATATATTGACTGAATGGCGAATAAATAAAACTTAAAGCTCTTTGAATATTTTTTTTATTAAAGAAAATAAATAAATTACATTGGATCCGTACCTTCAAAACAACATTTAGATTTTCGTCTTTTAAAGAAAATATATAGGTTTACGTAAAAAAATATAATTTAAAAAATAAAAAAATAAAAAATAAAAAAACACATTAAAAAAAATAAAACACACACAAAAACCAACAACAACAACAAAACGTTCATCACTTTAAAATGACGTAACTTTGAATTATGCATTTGTTTGGCTATCATTCCAGATGTAATGGTCTCAATGCGTCAATGGTTTCATTACCCTTAGTAATGGACTGCAAGCTCAAGGCAGTAATTATAGGCCGATGCGGACGTAACATAATAATATAATGATAACTAGCTCCATTCCAAATGACGTCCATGTCTTACGGTGTCTCTTGAATATTGTTGCATATGATCTTCAGTCCACATTTTTGCCATGCTCCGTACACTCCGTAACTATTTATACCTGACTATTATAGAGATATCGTGCGCGTGTAGGTAGGTATAAATGCCCATTGGCGTTCTCAATGCTAGCTGTCACAAGTGTACCTGACATGCCATTTTAGACAAAACAAGATACGACTTATTTTCTCCTCGCCATTGTTAATAATAGATGTATCCAGACTAGGTACAATCATAAGTGTAACTGACTTGCCATTTTAGACAAAACAAGATACAAGACGTATTTTCTCCTCGCCATTGTTAATTCTAGATGTATCCAGACTAGGGACCATCTACAAGTAATAAGTGCTGGTTTTATGTAATGTAACCCCAGCTATTCCTAGTTTATAATTAGGGGCTATTTGCGGGGAGTTGCATATATATATACACCGGTAAGCAGTATGGTGGAATTAAGTAAGAAAAATGTCACTTGCATAGATGTAATTACGATGATATATATATATAACACGTCATGAATATAATTAATGCGACCTGTAATTTTCACTGGAAATACTCCGGAATAAAAGAATAGGTCTCATTGGCATTACAAGGAAATTTGGTTGATTCTACTAATGGGAAACATCTTGAAAATGTCCAATGTGACGCTCAGAATATGGGCTTTAAAATCATAATTATAGATGCACTTCCTGTCACGTCATATTTTTAGCTGAACAAATCATAATATAGGATATACACTTTATTTCCTACAAAATGCCGAAGAAGCACATGCATTAAATCTACCTTCGCGACCATGGTCGGCGTTTCCCGTAAGGCCCGTACCGGAAGTGCCTGATTTAGCCGCGGCTTACAGTACGACAATTTCGTGAAATGGAGGCATGGTGACCATGACAATAACGACGTGTAGTTCGGAATTTCCGGGATGATCTGTAACTCTGATCAGCATTCGGAACCAGGCGAGACAAGGAATCACCCGTGCGCTGTGCATATACTAATGACTTTCCCCGGTAGCTGGCTTATAATGTTGTTATTTCGTCAAGGCCAGCCCCAGGGCGACGTGGGGAAGTCTTCTTTGAAAATACAATCTAATTAAATTTGTATCTGGTTGTTATGCATTGCAGTACATATGTCTGCCACTTATTATCTATTTTCATACCACACACACACACACACACCCACAGACACACACACACACACACACACACAAACACAGACACACACACAGACACACACACCCACAGACACACACACAGACACACACACACAGACACACACACACAGACACACACACAGACACACACATACACACAGACACACACACAGACACACACACACACACACACATCATCATCATCATCATCAATCCCCAACTCACTGAATCTCCCCCACTCTATAATTTATCCACAACTCGCCCCCACCGTAAAACTAATCAGGACACCCACCGTCCAATTCACCCTCCACCCATGAGCCTAGCTACACCAAACCCTAAAAGTTACCCATTTCCACATCCTAGACTTCAATCAAACCCCAACCTCACCTTCTAAACACCACCTCACCAACAACTCACCCATACCCCATTCTACACCCCATCCCAACTCCCTCATCCTATAACTCACCCCACACTCAAAATCACTCACCATCCGCTCACTATCGGCTCACCATCGGCTCATCATCGGCTCACCATCGGCTCACCATCGGCTCTGTCAGCTAAACAGTTGCACCAGTTTGTGCTATACTACAGGTGCTCGTGTTAGATTATGCATGCACATCCAGCAGATTCTTTGGAAACTTAATTGTTATGTTGGACTATATATGCCTAAATGTATTTGTAGTTATTTAGTATTCCTAGTATTTATTTTATTTATTTTAAGTCGATTAACTGTGAAGTTAAAGGTAAATACATAATTGACTGAATTGAATTGAGTAAAACACATGTTTAAAAAGAGCACGTTAATATAACAAAATGCATAGTTTTTTTTCAAAATGATTGGTGTACGGTATAATTTCTCTTGGCCTCGAGTTGATGTGGAATGCTTTTGGCTTCAGGTACATTGTCATTTAGATACATGTAATTACAACTTGCCGCACTTTCTGAAAGATGTGTAGTAATCACAATCTGAAGAATAATCAATAATGTCTAACCATTCCCTGTGGAAATGATTGGTTTAACTGCAAGATGGCATGCATACGTATGCTAATTCACTGTACGTGGGTGTCGGAAAGGCAGCGCTTAAATATTTCTTAGCGTGGATAGAGCTCAAATTGAAATTTTACGGGACAACCAACACTATTTGTTCAAGCCATTAAAAAGAAAAACTAAATTAATCGTCATTTTATTATAACTTCTTGTTTCTCAGATGTGGCTGACAGTAATTTAACTTTTAGAATAAATAATACATTATGATCTTAGGAAACACCGTTTTAATTTTGTTCCGACGACTTTTAGTGAAATAATTTATCATTGAATTAGATATAACTTCTTACCGATTCTTGGGTTGTATACTCCTCAGGGAGTTGAGAATGTTAAATGAGTGCGCACTGATCCATCGACAGGGTAATAATATAGAATTTTGATTAGCGCAATATAATTAATCTTAATCAAATGATTGGTCTATATCATTCTAAGCACTGCATGATGAATTAACAGTTTTCTGTTACTCAATGTGTATATTTGTGAAAGAAATATCCTTCATGTATCATGCTAAGTGATATTAATGTACTAAGTTGCATACTAGTATTCAGTGGCGGATCTGGGCCCATTTGCAGGGGGGGGGGGGGTGAGGTGTGGTTTGTATCTCAATCTGTATACTAGTATGCCTATTTGTGAAAGAAATATCCTTCATGTTATATGTTAATATCAATGTACTAAGAATGCATCTATGAAATAGGTATGTATAGCGCATGTCGATGGTCTGTGCTATTATTAGTTATCTGCTGGTTCCGACTCTCGGAAATCTTTTACTATATGCATAATGAAACACAATTACCTGGTATCTACAAAACACAACTTATAATTTTTAGCTCGCGTTATTTAGTAGGGTAATATAACAAAATACGATTTCCTGGTATCTATAGAAAAATGCCACAATGTTATTTAGTGTGGTCTGGGGGTATGCTCCCTGAAATTTCGAAATGTGGGTACTATAAAATGTGGGTACTATAAAATGTGGGTACTATAAAATGTGGGTACTATAAAATGTGTATAAAATGTGGGTACTATAAAATGTGGGTACTATAAAATGTGGGTACTATAAAATGTGGGTACTATAAAATGCGACTTCCTGGCATCGGTAAAGATATTGACAAATTTTAGCACCCAAGTTTAAACACCGGAAATTTTGAAATATAAGAATAAAAATTATGATTTCCTGGCCCCTGTTTCACGACGACATCCTAAATTTAGGAGCTCCTAACTTTATGACCCAATTTATCACCTCCTAAATTAGATGCCGATTTAAGAAGGGATACGACTTGTGACGTCGTCATGAAACACTTGTTACGAGGTGACAACACTTAGGTCTGGTTTAGGAGCTCCTAAATAGTTAGGAGGCCGTCGTGAAACGGGGTCCTGGTGTCTACAGAACGAAAATTATACTTTTTCGATCCCGACATTTTTTTTAATGTAGGCATAAGAAAGTACAATTTCCTGATACCTATAGCAAAAACAAACGAGCCCACAATGTTATCTAGTGTGGTCTGGCGGTGTGCTGCCCGAAAATTTAAAATGTAGGCATAACAATGCTCGATTTCCTGGTATCTATAGAAATCTAGGTGGTATGCGCCCCGAAATGTAGGTATGATAAAATGCGATTTCCTGGCATCGACAAAGATATTGACACCCAAGTTTTATAACCGGACATTTTTAAATGTAGGCGTAATGAAAAGCGATATACTGGCATCTGCTTAAAGACACCTAAGCTATCTACTAGGATCTGGAGGCAGCTTCCATAAATTTTGAAATACAGGCATAAATGCTCATGGAAATTGTTTTCTTTAATGTAGACATAACGAAATGCGCTTTCGTGACGATTGCATGCGGAGAAAATGGCATGTTTGCATTGAAGTTGTCTATAGTGATATAAACTATAATTATTTATAAGTCTTGTGAGTGGGGCCTGGAGAATTGATTCTGGACATTTTGAAGACTAGGTATGCATCCACGCATGTCGTTTTCTGTCAACTCTAGAGAGAAATTGTCATTTTTTTTAGATGATGCCTTTGAATTTTATTCACTTCTAATTAGACCTAATCTATATATAAAGTGAGCAATCAGTTTCGTTAATATCGTTAATGTCTATCTTGGGCCCTAAGACGCCCCTCTGGTTCCGCTGCTGGTTTTCGGGGAATAAACTGTCTGTTTGTCTGTTTGTCTGTCATAAACTGTCTGTCGGTCGGTATAATGTGAGATGTGTAGTGGTACTTTTCTATTTGAACATATCGAACTAATATTTTCTCAACCCAAACATGGTATCATATACAGTGTAGTGCTCAGCGTGTCAACAGCAAATGTGATAATTAACGTTGGTATTTATAGTCAGTCGGCTCATGTATTAAAGGCATACAATCTCATGATAAAAAAACACTATGAAAAATCAATGAAAATATCGAAAACCTGTGTGACCTATGCAAAATGTAACTTACTGTCAAATATACTTGTGTAGACAACTCAAATGTACATTATTTCAGTTAAAATACGTTTGATCATGAACTATGTAAACAACCCGTGATTGTAAGCATTTAATGTCACTGAAAATACTAAGACATCACATAATCCATTAGATGAGTGCTCAAAGAGGACGTCATGGTCTAGATAGCGACTTCTCGTGATTACTATTGAGATACGCTGACTGCTGGTTTCAGGTTGGAATTGTCTTTGAAAAAAATAATATAAACAGCAAACTTTACTGGCTGATCGTATTGTATATGTCATTCCGCTGCACAACAGTTAAACATTTTATTCAGAAAGGAATCATGGATATATTAAACATTTAATTACAACATAATGACATCCGTTGAATGAAGAAGAACAGACGAGGAGAGAAGAATAGATATTGATCAATACGAAATAAGTCAACGGTTTTATAAACAAATCATATATGGTAGGCCCTAATTCACTATTTGTAACGTGGGCAGTACCGGAAGTCAACATCTTTGATGTGCACAGTACCGGAAGTTCAAATATCTGATCTGTCGAGGATGAATGGTTTCAATAGCTAGAATTGACAGCAAAATGTTGGCGAGGTATTTACATGGCGATTAATATTTAAAAGCATATTTAAAAGATTGCAAGCATTTTCTTGTCGTAATACCTATCTACGATGTGTTCATTATCACCATGATCACGTCTAAATTACAAATGGCGGAAACATATCGTTCGTCTGGTCTGTATGTTCACATATTTTGCATAATGGTTGAATGGTATGTATTCTCTTTTTGATGGCTAAAGTTAAAAAATCACCACAACTTGGAATTGTTCAGATGTTATATCACCACCAGGCGGCTATTACGGCACCTTTAAAATGCAGTCGCCATTTTTATGTCCATTGTAAATCTGTTGTTTATTTTTTTACGAATGTATAGTTTTCTGTCCAGTATCTTTCAATAATCTGTCTCGCATACGACAGTGTTGCTTGTATTTGTTACGCAGCTTTACATGTTGTAGAGCTATCCTACCCACACTACTCCGGCGCTCTCTATAATGGTGACCATCTCTTGGCCGATTGGAATACCGTATGTAGTGTGACAGTGTGATATTTGCTATAGTATTCTTAATGAGTCCAACAACTTAGACCGTCTGAATCAGGTGTAGTGTTATATAAAATATCGTCGGGCCAGCCATCATTAGCCACTTTAGTTTGGCCCCAGCTCAGTTAAGCTAATGATAATCCAATTTACTGTATTAAAATGTCAATGGGATTGTCTCTATAATTAATATGATATATCTAATTGTAGTTCGCTATGCATTGTTTAAATCGTGCAATGACAGACTTTTAGTCTGCAGTAGCTTTGCTTACCAAGTATGTTTGAATGTTTGTTAATATCCACAGTAACGTTGTATGGGTATACAAAGTGATGTTTTAACATGTAACATGGTCATGTGATGTGCAGATATATTCAAAGTCAGTAGTGGTATCGAGGAGTCCTACTGCATGGCAAGATGTGACAGCAAATGAGATTCAGTTATAAATTATAATGTTGGAATGGAGCTGGAAATAAAGCAATTTAACACAATCATTATGATGTCTTCCACCGCCGGAATTGGTAGCTTATAGGATAATTAAAATCATATGAGATTTTATACTGATGGTAATCAATAAGTGGAGAGAGAGAGAGAGAGAGAGAGAAGAGAGGGAGATAGAGAGAGGGAGAGAGAGGGGGGGGGGAAGATATACATGTGCATATAGAAGTGTAGTCGGAAAAACTCCATTATCCATGTAGTTATTCAAGGTGTATCGACCAATGCGTTTAATATACACGTGTTAGGGGGCCTACTTATTTTCACGAAGCTGTTGCTAAGGCAAACACGCATTCACCAAGAGGAAATAACAGAATACTTGACTTCTTATTGGTGATATAGATGCAGAAGGCAGGAAGTCTCTACTTCCTGTAGACTCATAGAACTGCCACCGATAGAACATTATTGCCGACCTAAGTTTGACCTATCGGGCCCATGATTAATAACATTTAGAGCTGAATTCATTCAGACATACAATGCGATGGTTTCACAGTTGTCATTGCGCTGAACTGCCACATAGCAGACATTGTATGTATTCTGATGAACTACTATAAGACACAGTACCATTCTTTATGGATCTGTGGATATTCCATACTGAACATTGAAAGAAAACGGTCGCTATGATTATTGCACTTTAAAGAATACGTTATATTGCTTCACTGATTACTTTTCCGTACTATACTCAATACATTAATTAATACAAGGGCCTGTAGCATTTTTTAACATATAAATATAGCTTTATATTATTTTAACAATGAAGTATTTCCAAACGTCAATAGTCTCTGGACACTCTTCAAGATCTTGCAGACTCAATGGAATACAAATTGCTCCAGATTCTTTAAGTCGAGTTCCGACATTTGGGAGAAATATTCCCCATAAAATATCTGTTGGCTCTTCATTTATTTTGTTGAGTATAATTGGGTGAGAACAGACTATTTTGAATTAATAAAATAGTTAAATAGTAAAATAATAATAATAACAACAACAACAATAATAATAATAATAATATAACATTTATATTGCGCCAAATCCAAGCTCAAAAACGTGTTCATAGCGCTACACTATTACCCCAGTCAATGGATCAACGTGCTATAATTTTCCTTCTCAAATCCCTGGGGAGTATTCAATCCAAATAACTCCCATTCAATGCGCCAGAAGCTTATCATTCACGTAGCAATGTCATCCTGCCGGGTCACACATCTGCGAACCAGTAGAGCACGATCGTGCTTAACTATAACCTGAGAGGTCAGCCGTGCAATGCACCTCACCGTGCACCACCACATACTCAATATACTTAGCACTGCATTATAATTAAATCATATAATTATTAAGTAAAATACATAAAGTTGTACATGTTGTCTTGTTTCTAGTCATGCATTATACAGTTTAGGAAAGGTATCATTATATCAAGGCACACTATGTATATCATACTACATGGTTTTGTGGATTAACAACTGCATGCAGATGTTGGTACAGATCTCTTGGTATTATTCATATCTAGAACGTACTCGAATGTTTCGACAGCGTTGGCCACAGTGCTTATTCGTATTTAAAGTAGACTACTTCTAAAAAAATATAATTTAATATGTTGTAATATGGTCAAATACAAGCATTTCCATGTAAGCAAAAATACAAAATTCGTCTTAATTAGTAAGTTATAGCCAAAATACTCTTCCTAAAAATGATGTTCTCATGTATTCATATTTTGAACCTCGTTGTGAAATCCGAATCGTGTGACTTCAGAGGAGACAAACGTCAGACATTTTGCTATGTAATCATAGAGGACAGCGGTGAGCGATAGGGTTTATTGTGCTGAATGGGGTTGCAAAAGTTCTTCAAATGTGACATCAGGAATACATTACTTGAAGTTCCCAAGTGACACCACCAGATGGAAGCAATGGATCCACTGATGTCGGCGTGGCGAGCCAGGATGGAAGCAATGGATCCACTGATGTCGGCGTGTCGAGCCAGAATGGAAGCAATTGATCCACTGATGTCGGCGTGGCGAGTCAGGATGGAAGCCAAGAATTCACGCTCGCCCCATTTCGTAAGGTCTTCTTTCGACGAGGACAAAGAACAATAAAGACTGTTAAGATTATACTAAAGAAATGTGCGCTTCCAACGGTGTTTCAAGAAAGGACGTTCACTTCCAAGTATACACGCGCCCTCCCTTATTCGCGGAGCAATGTATAGTTAGACCTTTCGAGTTTGAGAATTGGCCACGCGCCTTAAAGAATGCACGGTGTTCAGGTCATCTCTCTAGTAGTTATTTCGGTATGTTTCTTTATTAGTTTAGTGATTAGTGATTAGTTTGAAATTATCAAATGAGCGGCAACATGTATAGTTCACAGCAGACTAAAATAGTCGAGGTATTTTAGGATAAGATGATATCATTCGATCTGGATGTTATGTTATTTGCGCCAAAGTTTTCATGGCGCAGCCAGTCATGGATTCACGGTTCGTTTTTCATTTAATTTTCAATGTCAGTAATTACATTGTGGAACAAGAATATTACCAAGTCGTGATGCACTCGACGACACGGCAGAGTTGTAAGCAATGGCTGTCAGTGCATCTCGGTTTTGCATCTATATTCATTATTATTATTATTACTAAATTATTAGAGATAACCAACCTTGATTCACTGTCTATTAATGTTAGCAAAATAAATATGATGTATTTGTTTATTTTCAGCAAGTAAATAATGCACTGAATAGTTCTGCCGATCTAGTTTTGGGGTGATGATTTTGAATACAATACATTAGAAATTATTTATAATTGGTCATACCATTATTTCTATATATTACAACATTATCGCTTTAGATCTAGACTTCATCATTACATCAATGATATTTCATAATGTGCGAAATAATAAATGATGATTTTTCGGGAGAAAAAAAATAAACGTACATTTTCACACAAGCCACAGGCGTAAAATTTATGACGATCGTGACCACCACACGAGTTGTCGCTCAATTTTATCTGTCGCGACTATCTTTTAAGTGCATATAGGTTAAGGGTTTACATGATTGTCACTATTTCACATTTGTTAGTTATTGTATCGACAATACTGTTACGCACCTCGCTTCGTGCAAAGTCACGTGCGCGTAAACGTTCAGGCTATAATAGACAAGCAGTACTCCCCTCTGATTGGTTGAAAGTTGGCCTAAGCCACTGCCTACTAGATGACAGACTGAAAAGGTCTTAACAGCACATCGTTGAATGTGTAATCGTTGAATACAGAGTAATTACCGCAAACACGGTCATCATAATTGATTTATTTGGTTGCAAAATTAAAGCCGAAATGTCTGTGGATTCATGAAACGTTTTTTTTCTTCTCGATTTTTAATGATTTAAAATCTTTTTCGACTTCAGTTCCACTGTCGCTATCGCTCTCTGTCGTGTCACTGTCGTTTTCGCGGTTTACTAAGGGCTCGTACTGGTAGGCAATGCCATTGGTTACCCTGAAATCAACCTCTGCCAAGTTTCTTTCCATTACATAACCACTAAATAACAAGAAACACTCGACTACTGCTATCTGTTTCTATAACGAAATGCGGAAGGATGTGATGTCACATCACGTGATTACGCCTCTACTCATTAAATGTCGGCAGTTTCCGGAAATCTTGGATTTCCGAGTTATTTTTT
>JAUTBT010071366.1:0-13673 GCA_032361225.1 Lepetodrilus schrolli
ATATACAACTACGTGTCCATCACAATGCATCCAATCAATCAACCATGCAGAAATGGACATAAATACACAGCTATGGCATTCATGAGCGTTCTGAAACATTCCAGATAGCAGTCGTTAGTATTGTAGATTATGTATTGATTTTATTACCTGCTGTACTCCGCACGCTAATGCAAGACTATGCGTAACACACAGTACTGACTGACATCAAGCATTGTCATTGCTATTATTAACTTCCCTCGCTCCAGGGAATCTCTTAACACTGGAGTGAATGGATCAGTAAAAAGATAAATGCAGTGCACATGTACTGCTGCATGCTCTCACCAAGTAGATAATCTGGTATTAACGAAAAAATAATTATTAGAATTTTTTAAAACATAAAATATTCAAATTGTATTTTTTGGTGTTAAAATTGCATGGCGATTGAGGTGTTCAGTGAGTGAATGCGAAATGAAAGAAGTTCTCGAGAACATTGAAACAGGGACATCGAGATCATGAGTCTCTGGAGTGAAATGGCGCAACTCTGCTGTAACCTTCATGCCAACCTTAGTCATTGGCTACACCATTGTTCAGGTTGGAGTTTGGGTTACCTTTGAGTTATGCAGTTTTGTACAGGAGAGCCCAGGAATACAAAGAAATGCATGAGTAACCAGGCTTAATAATCTTGTTGCAGTCATTTCTACAGCAGGCTGGTCACATCTTGAGTGACTGAATGTTTATCTGTCCAGCATATCAATACCAGGCAATATTCTTTAATGAAAATCCAATTACTCAGCTGTACAGCTGGAAATAATAGCGTACTTCAACGGCGTACTTGTTTACAGTCTGTGCTGGCTTTGGATGTTTGTGGGATTTGCCATGTTGTAAATGTTGTTGGGCTCAACACCAAATGGCAAAAATATATATAAAAATTTCTGGCTTTGACAATGACGATAAGTAGTAAACTTCCAATTTCTCTGTTTTTTTATTATTTATGTTATCGTGATATGTCAAGGAAAATGATAATTGTTTTTTTTTTAATTTACAAATTTCACATGCCTGGTACTTCTATGAAAAGTGTGTAAAGAGATTGCATTCCAGTCTTCCTCACATCTAAAATTGTTCTCTATCATAAGATTCAAACTACAATAATCAGTAGTTTAGTCTGACACACTACCACTGCACTAGTGCACAAAAACTATTGCATAACCCTACCTGGTACTAATCACAAAGGACAGATCTTTCTCAATGTAAACTTCTAGTTTGTGCATGAACAACACACGTCAAAACCTTATGTCAAATAACACAATTAATGTAAACTACTATGGATTAACCCTCTCCCTGCTGAAGGCAACCAGAGATGCCAGCAGGGAGAGGGTTAAAAGTGTCACGGTTATTCCACACAAAAACTGACACATCCAAAATTAATCATCATTAAATTAGTGAGAGAAATGGATGCATTACAATGAGTGATTTATTGTTTTACCTCAAAGGGGGAATATTTAAGCCATAAGTGACGAGATGCACTATAATTTACAGTTATGTTATTCAATTAATAATGTGATTTGAAAATTAGCAACTCTTAACCAGTGTTAATAGGGGATAGAGAACCTACAGGAGAATGAATGAATTAGTGCTTTACATCGCAAAGGGAATATCCCAGCCATACGTGACACCTACAGGAGAACCTGTATCCTTATTTCTTATTGGATCTCTAGTTAATATGGTCAAATTTATAAGGGATGGAAAGCCTACACGATTTATCAGCAGCAATTGCTTTTCTTCTCTAGCTGCTATAGTTGTAGTGTGAAGAAGGTCATGCTAAGCATAAGACCAATGAACCATCATGGTATGGCTGGTGAACCAGTGGTGGCAAACTGAACAGTATCTTGTACATAGCATCCATATAATCTTCTTATCAGAAGTACCCGCTCTTCACCACTACTGATACAATCTCAGAAACATTTATAAAAAGATTAATCGAAATGGTAACATGCTAATTTCAAATTTATGTCAGCAACCTCCATTACCTACACATTTCAGGGAAGGTTGTGTGTTATATACGAAGACACAAATGCTAAGTACCCAAGATATTGATAATAAGTAGGCATCTAGTACCGGGGATATGCTGACTAGTAGTTATACACATGATATGGGAACATGCACATGCAGGAGGCACTTTAGATCTATTTAAACAAATTTAAATTGGGGTTTAGAGCCGCTTTCAAGATTCTTTCACTTACATCACAGCTTGTCAGTTTAGGGCAAGAGGAAACCTGCAATATCTGTAGCATTAATGTTGCAGTAAACCTGTGAGCATCGGCTGGTACTGACAAGACCAAGGATGATAACTGCATTGCCACTCTACAGACAGCACATCCTATCAATATCGCGTCAGAAATGTAACTTCTGCGAGCATTGATGCTGGGCACCCGGGGCGGGATTTGAACCTGGAGCCTTTGGCTCCGAAGTCCAACATTCTACCACTGCGCTACCACCCGCCCCTCAGGCACTTTAGAAGAAAAACGATATGGCCATGATCTGGTCCAGACACACACCCTGTCTACTATGCCACCACAAAATACTATACTCACAACAAATGACTATGCAAATAAGTGTTTTTATTCTCAATCTGACACATCCAACAACACTTGTGGAGTGATGATAGCATTCTTGATCAAATTGTTGTTGCATCTGAATGGGATGCAGCGGAGGCTAATTCGGCGATTCATATTTAAAATCTACTATTCTGTTATGTATTTCCGAGTAAAAGAGTGAATCATATAGTTATGGGTCGAAATCAATTTGGTTTTCCAATATCAGTTACTTCCCTTGGTATAGTGATTACTATATATACATTGTTCCAATGTTATTCCCTCCCTTGGGTACAGAGTTGTTTCCCCTTACATGGAGCACATATTTGTAAGTAAATATATGGTGTGTATAGCAATTGTGATGGTATAGGTAAATAGTAAATACCCAGACTTGATGATGAAGGTATTATTATGCACTGTATTACATAACAATAGGCACTGTATTATATAATTATATACAAAACATAATAGAAAAGATTTGCACTGCAGCAACCTACAAGAGCTAATTTCGTATGTATGGCCTAAAGCAATGCAAGCCTAGGCAAATATCACTTTAAAGAAAAGCTTATTGTTAACACATTGAGTGGAGAATTTAACTGTCACACTGAGACGGCTCACACACAAATGGCATGATTGAACGGCAAACTGTACCATGTGTAGGCTGATTGAAACACGCAGGTGTTTCCGGGTTGTGGGTGAACAGTGGATACTGCTGCCACTGTGGCTACTAATGATTTCATGTAGCCAGCTATGAACCTGATAAAGACCACTTATCTGTAGTGCAGCTATAAGGAGTTCATCACATAAATGACACTGCCATATATAGATCAGGTTTGGCAAAGTATGTCATGGTTTTTATACACAGGACAACAAGGAAGAACAATAGATGTTTTGTATTCAGATATAAAAAATA
Organism: Lepetodrilus schrolli; assembly: GCA_032361225.1. NCBI lineage: Eukaryota > Metazoa > Mollusca > Gastropoda > Lepetellida > Lepetodrilidae > Lepetodrilus > Lepetodrilus schrolli. The sequence continues at coordinate 3,484 of JAUTBT010071366.1, forward strand.
ACATTAGGCTGATATCCCCAAGCATATCTCCAAACATGTCTAAAATAAGGAAAACCTAGATATTTCTATTTTTTTTATGCGTTGTAGGAATCATTACCTGGTCTAGTAAGTTTTATGGATCTGTTTCCATCTCTGAGCTAGTATTTCGTGGCTCGAACAGAATGTGGAGGGTGTGGCAAATATAGTGTGACTTTAATCATGTTGGTTATTGTTATTACTCATTTGTAATATATAGAGCAATATTTTCAAGAATCCATGCATCAAGTACCCCACAAAACTATCAAAATAAATTGCTAACATCAATTAATGTTTTGAAAATTGTTATTGAGTTACGCTGTGTGTAGAACATTAAATCATCGTGAGCATGAACTCTGCCTCACTTGTTTTGCATATCAACAATAACATCCATAGTAAATATTTATTTATAAGCAAATCAGGAAAGGAGCCAATTATCGATAAAATACCATTTGGGATCAAATTTAATCACTGGTCATGGCATAATATCATCACTTCTGATTTTGTTTCTACCAATGGAAGATTCTATTTGAGTAACTTTCATCAGTGTTCATGGTACAATATAACTTTTGTATGTTTGCCCATAAATGAAGATTCTGTTTGAGTTACTTTTAAACTATCCATAGTCTCAGAGGGTTAAAGTAAATCAATAATATATAACTTATATTGATTGGTATTATATATATATGAAAGGAGCCCCTGGAATTCTTTACCTGTTCTCCAGTAATCTAGACTTGCTTAACTGAAATAGGGGGATATTTTGAATAGGAGTATTTTGGTGAGAACAGGGTGTGACACAGACTAAGTTCCTTTTACTTTCAATGAAATCCATGCTAAATCAGTGCCATATAACCAGTCACACAATCAAGGTGAATCAGGTGTACATAAATTCAACACTAATTAAGGGTAGAATATAAGTGTGTTAGTTTATGAACAAGGGATGCAAGTATTAGTGAGTGTTAGTACTAAAGTAAAGATCACTCTTGTGGTGTCCATCACATGGTCTTACCAATATTCCAGTCTAGCTGTGGCACATGTATGTCGTTTTCTGGAAAACCTCGCAGCAAATTGCATGCATATATTAAAGACAATGACACAATAGCTTACAAACACACGATGTACATGTACTTGGACAACAAGTAGCATAGCCACAAAATAATGTTCAATTCATAAAATTAAAGTGTGAATAAATGCCTGATGAACTATTAGAATTCCTAGAAGTTAAAAGGTACGGTGTGTTACAATTTAACAAATGAAAAACTCAAATGTGCTATGTCGTGAATACAGTTGATATGTGAACCAAGTGATTCATAATACAACAATTGCCCTGATACAACAATTGCACACTTCATTTCAATTACTGATAATTTCTATCAAAAAACATTGTTAATAATAAATTAGTATTTAAGTGATAACCATGACAATATGTAATTACATTGGTACCAAAATCCAAAGCGTGATAAATATTTATATCTAAAGAAATGTAATATGTCCTGTTAGGAAGGCTGTTACAAGTGTAGGTTGGTTACACAACCGTACATAATTAGTAGGAAATGTCATAAATATGATAAAAGAAATTAAATTAATACATATTTCTACAGATCTAAAAGCATGAGCTAATCTATTTCTATCTAAATCGTCTGTCTAAAGTTTTGTTTGTATGTCCTACATTTCATCCAATCACCAATATTGTGCATGTTTTATTTAGAAACTTCAAAGTCTAAGTTATTATAATCAATCATGCATCACCACTGTCACAACCAGAACGTGTTACAATCTACAGCTACTAGACTGTCTACAGTGGAGGATTGATGGGCTGTGACATGCCCTACAAATAATAACTTCCTTTTTTTTTTAAATTCCATTTCGTCACAGCCATCAAAGTTGGCGCTAAACCTGTCAGCTCAGGTGAACATGTACCAGAAAGTTCCTTGTATTAATCTCAGCTTGACTTGATGCATTGGGAGTCGATCTCTTCTATATGCCATAGTAGTTATTTCTAAAGCACAAACTTTAATTGCTTCAATTTAACATAATTCTACCAAATGTCCCAAAACAGTTTGTGGAGATACTGGATAACTAATTCCATACAGGGTACTGGATGTGATAAACTTAATAACATACATACATATATATATATGGCTATATATGGCTATCCGCACATAAAACTGTAAGTAGATAGTTGGATAACAACTGACAGCTATTTTGCTAGAAGTAAGACACACCTAATTATTCCTTGTTTCTTGTTTCTGGTCGAAATGTTCACCACCTTGGGTGTACTTTTTCAATCCCACAACCTATGAATGATGGGTTCTTATATCCACCACTGGTACACATTACATAGGTGTTACACACAATTATACAGACATGTACGAGACTCGTGTACTGTGTAATGGACTCATTCTGTGTGGATCTATGCAGCATGCTGGACTATCTTTGGGATACAAGGAAAACAAATGTTTTATAAAGCAAACTTTCCACTCTGCAAATATACCCAACATTTGATGGTCTAAGGTATGTGAGCTTATGCTGGACATTAAGGAAGTGGCCAGATCTCTCTTATGATGAAGTCAGCTGATAGGAATGTTAGTCATTTCATCAATGTGACATATATATATATTATAATTATAAGATCACACTTCTAAGCTAGATGAAGCAAGATATGTAGAAAGCAAAATTATTAAATAACACTAATCATAAATTAGTAAGGATTATATCTAGTCTTATTATATCACAAAATCTTTTCAGTTAAGAAAACAATCATTGGTATGGTACTTATAGCCATGGTAGATAACAGCACTAATTTAAAGGATTTAATAATACTAGTATCAACGTAAACAACTACATCGGTCTGTGCTGACCTCATTGTAATTGTATAATCTTGAGCAAAGTCTAGCTGTTGTATGAAGATTTAGTCTACGCCCAGGCTCAACATGGACACATTAAATACATTAAATATGTCTACCTGTGAATTTGAAGTTCTCTTAACCTCTTAAAGCATAATACCGGTACATGGTTACTTAATCATGATGAATAGCGTTTCATATCATATTCCTAATTCATAGATCTATTGAGCTCTGTGATGAATACTAGACTACATGTAGTTTACCCATCAATGAAGAAATTAAACTAGTGTGACATTTAACTAGTACTACCGGTAGTGCAAATTGAACACAACTGTCTAAGTGATTAGTGTATGAAATGCACAATTTGGATGTATACTATGAAAATACTATTTTTATTACAAGCATAATTAACAGAGATTAATATTGGCACTAGTCCTGTAGCCCGAGCCAAAATTTCCAATGCTGAATGTATCCCGAGGACTAGTGGGAATTTTTGAAATTTTAGACCTTTACTATATGTTATCATTATGAGGACTAGTGATCAAAACTGTTAGTGTTAACCCCTGATTAATACCGATACATTATTCAGGCATGGTAACAGACAATGTGATTTCAGCTGAAGTCAAGCCTGGGCCACAGGCCCCAAACCATGTTCAACTTCAAATTCATTTACTTCTGGACAAATAAATCAGCGGATTTGTGAACATTGCCATGTCTGATTATTGTGGACATATAGAATATATCAAATATAGAATTTCCAATTAATACTGCACACAATATTGTGCCAAAAATATAGAATTTCGTAAAGTCTATTTTTATTCCGAAAATGTTTGTCACTCCAACAACGCTATCAACTCTGGCAGATCAACAATGTCAGATACTCCAAGTCCTACAAATCAGTTCTGTAGTATGTCATTCTTTGACATACACCTCGATTTAAGTCCGGACTAATGGTATGACCATTTCATGACACACATGCCAGGGAGAAGGAAAAGTATATTATTCTCACCAAATGTGTACCGAGAGATGTATTGTATATTGTGAAGAGTGAAATTGAACATTTGGCTTTAATTTTAAGGGTTGATTACCTCTTCAGCCAAATTCCAGCACTGATCATCTGAAAGTTGTACACTGACACAGCTGGTGTACTGCACCACATGGGCCTTGTAGTACATCATGTATCATATGACATACACGTATTTGTATATACTGGCATGTGTAATGAAACAGTATTACCCACACACATAGGTATAATATACAGTCTGGTATACCATGGTGTAATACCAGGACACCCAATACACTTCAATATTGATAACATGGATTCACTGACTTATGATAGCTACCCACTCTCAGCATGCTAATATATAGGCTAGTCTCTGAATAGTTTTAATATTTTACTCCTAAATTCCTAGTACTACAAATATTTACTTCCAAAGTGGTGCAAATGTACTGCATTTATGTAGTCGATACAAGTCACATATCTAAATGTTTAAATATTGGCTTGGTGTAAATAACTATAATTTCACAACTAACTAAATTGTTAAATGTTAATCTCTAATGATATCAACTTAGAACAGTTCTTATACAAGCATATAGTTTTACGTGCAGAGCTAAAAAGAAATAAATAAAATAAAGAGAAAGAAAATTATATAAATATCTACCCCTTGCCAAAAACAGCATGCCCATATACTAACTTCAGAGTTCAGTATAATCATGATACTATTAATCATGAATACACATGAACATAGAGATATGTAGTGAATACAACATAACATGCAAAATTTACCTTCATCTAACTCAGCATCAAGTTCAGCTGTTTGGCAAAAAAATGAAAACAAACATCACTGTCATGCACACATTTGTATTTGAAGAAATACCACATGAACCACACAAGATAACATTAGTCAAAATATCTAATATCTCGTGTACAACCTATGTCATCCTTCAGTGTTAATTATGATCCCAAACCCTTCTAATTCCATGGATATTGGGATATATATGTGTAAGTAGTTAGCAATCATCAAAATAGCACATCAGCGTTGAAAAAAAGTTATTGAATCCTATGTAAGTTCAATAATTATGATAAATATATAATGTGTAATGTGTAATATATAACATATAATAAGTAATTTAAACAATTTTGGTTAAATAAATATAACTATATGTCATCTTCCATAGAAAATCTGAAGCTAAAGTCTCATGCCAAGATGAAAATGCTAATAGCATCGACAGTCATTATAGTATTGCTGAGAATCAGAGCAAAATCACTTGTTGACCTTGGTCAATCTAACATCAGATCTAGCTGGCCAATTCTATTAATCACGATAATTGGGCCAACTGACTAAAAGGCAACAGATGTTTCCACAATCATTTTCAGTACCCAGAACAGGAAATCAACCCAATCAGAACCTAATCTCGGGTTCCTTTGGTAAACATAAACATACGTGAAAAGTGGCACAGATTTATTGATAAAAGTAAAACATCATCTTGTGGAAATTTCATCATTGTTAAAATGGATGATCATGGACTATTATCATTGCTTCAATGTGTGGTCTACAAATTAAGGTTTTGGTCGTCTTTAAAAGCAAGGAGGTGAAACTGGCGTTGGCACAATGACAAAGACAAATATGCTCCCAATCTGGAGGTACAGGACTTGCCTACTGTAAAAAGCCTACTTACAAATATTCATAAATCAGATATGTCTACTAGCTCAGTTAGAATACCTTTGTCATTATTAGAAATTGGCCTTTCTCTAACCTCTCACAAATTCCAATTACTTGAGAACTGCCTCATCTATATTGAAAAGGCTTTTCTCTAAAAAGACTCCTTTTTTGATGAATGTTCATCTTCATGGTACTTTTTATTTTCTGTTCTTTAAAAAAAATATTTTGTATTCTTCTTTATCTAATTAGTATTATTCCGATACATATTAGACTATTAATGAATCATGTCCAAAGGTGAAAAACACTTTCTTTGAGGACAATTTCATGCTCAATTCAAAGCTTCAGGGCCAGATCCCTAGCCTGTAAATTAGAATTATACATATGACCTTGACCACAGACTTATTGATCTATTTATCATAATTTATGTAAATTTGACAGAAATCCATCATAACTATTCCACACAAGCAATTATTAGGAAATTAATGTAAGACTATGCTACAGAAAATTGTGGGAAGTCTCAAATGAGATTCCCAGAACCCAAATGGTTGGTGGAATTGGTCTTTAGAGCAACTTTCAAGACTATTTCACTCATATCATGGCTTGCATGTTTTCTATGTACTTGTCTTGCTTGTACTAGACCAGGCCTGGAGATTACGAAACCTTTTTAAGTACGATTCCATGGTCAACTCAAAGTTTTGTTCACAAATCCCCATATATATGAAATTTGAGCATGAGCATGAAATTGTACTTTAAATCTTCCGTAATCTTGGGGACAAATTTCAACTGGTTGGTGATGATAGCTCACTGGAATTTATATTGCTGCAGATGTAATAAGAATACCCCACTCAGACACTTTATATAAATACTGACTCCGAGCCAACCAGTAGCAATGCCAAAATAGAGGATGGCACTAACTGAACACAAGTTGATTCATTGAAAACACGTAATAAAACTCATTAAAATGCACTACCAATGTGAAGGTACAACATAATTTAACTTCATTTACATGTTACAAATGGCATGCAATCCTGTCTACACAAATGTACTGCAATCTGATACATACAACATATAAGCCCAGAATGTCATTCAGATCAAGCAATCTGATAGACTATCTTAATATCTGCTTACAATCAATTGTATTCAAATTGCAAATACCTGTCAGGGTTCAATTTAGGGACTAATTTGGGAGCTATGGCGACCCAATTTTGCATTTGACGACCAGTATTTCATTTATTTTAAGTGTTTCTGGTTCTTCAGGAGCCTAACGGCTCCTTGGAAAATGTCTAACTTTGAGGCCTGCCTGCCTGTAAAACTAGAACACTTTATGATCAATCACCAGTAACTGACACACCACTATACAATCATCTAGGTCTCAATTTTCATAGAAGTTATCAAAATAGGTTTACCTTCTTTAGCAGAAGAAAGCTCAGTTCCATCCTCATCAAACTCCAGCTCCGGTTCATCGGTGCTCATGAACATTTCTGGATCCACCCCAGCTCGACTGTCACCCGATGCTATAAGAAAAGCATAAATTCATGTCAAATGGCACTAACACAATTTGTATACACTAACTTGGTGCATGTTGATACTACAGTACCATATCTATCGATATAGATATAGATATAGAATATCTTGTAGTTCTCCCGATTCTCTAAGTTGCTCCAGTTCAGTTGAATCTGTACAATGATTGGACCTAGATCTCAAAGCAATCGTGAAGGATATTTCACTTCCTATTTGTGTTTCATAGAAATGTGCCATACTCATAATCTCTCAGTCTAATCTAATGTTACCAGTGTTATGATATATATATATATCCTTCATTGAATACAGACCTATTTCAGGTTATAATGACCAGATGATAACTAAAACTAGTAAAAGGGCTCCATTTGTTTAGCTTAAGAGATCATAATGGCCTCACTCCGTGACATCAGGGGTCAACATGTCAAAGAAAATACCTTGATAACGATACCGATGCTTTAACTATTCCCGATGGAAGAAGCAAACGACAAATGAGAATAGATTGTTTTGACGGTCTGTGTTCAGCAGAGTTCATCAGCACACGGAACAACATCTAATTATCTTCTCTTTTTCTAACATCATGGATAATATAATGAATGAAACCATTTTGTTTTCACACAAATTACACAGTCTGAGCCTATTCAAAATTATGGCAGACTTTTAGAATTAACCATCCACAGATTCTTAATGCATCACGTCACTGTCAAAATAATCAAACAATCCATCAACAGAAAAATAGTGCCAAATTTGATCGGTGATTGGGTGTTTGCATTGCTTTGGACTATACATGGATCAAGGTCAAGGACTCTCATCGAGTCCATGACTGTCACTGTAGTTGTGTATTCGGAATTAATGTTATTCCTGCCAACAGTAAGTATTGACACAAAGTTTCTTATGGTGGCGAAAAACGGCCAGTCCAGGATAGAATTTACAATTATCATGTTTACTTTATCATTATTATACATCACATTTATTGACTACATTGATTTACATACCACCACTGCTATCTTCTGGCATAGTATTTGACATGATGATGGTTGATTCGCTGCCTTCTCTTACTTCTATATTACTATCTGTATTCACTGTACAATCCTCATCCGCATTATTCACTTGCTACCTTCAAACCATGGGATGTTAAACGTGTTCCAGAATTCACTTTCGCATTAAACTGATCAAATGTAAATGACATCAAAGCTGGATACGTTGATTTGAATTACCAAGTCTTCAAAAAGTCAAATGACATCATGAGATACCAGTGATTGACATGCACAGCTTCTGACAAATTTCCGTCTCAGAGTCAGAGCCACTTGTATTAATCAGTTTATAGTCGCACGTACTGTTAGACTTAAATCTAACGTTTGTTTGTCGAATACAAATGAAATATATCTTAAATCTTAATACAAATGTACGTTTTCGTGTTTATGTGGAATAAATATAATTAAAGAGCTAAAACAGTTCAAATTCAATAAGATACTAGCTTGTTTTCCTTCACAACAGAGTGGAAAACATAAAAATATTTAGTGTCGTCTGCCCCCCGGAAGTGACACATCCTTCAACATTCTGACCTTTCCCACTTGTATATCACGCACAGAATTATCATCCACGTAATCCAATTAAGAATACTAGTCAAACTCAAACATTACGTATTGAAGAGAAGTTGCAGAAAACAGTTTTAGCAACAAACAAACAACCACTTGCTAAAGTAACATCATACACTTCGACGTCACAACATTCCAAGGGAGACTACCCTACTTGTAACAGGAAATGAGATACCACTAGAAATAGAAAGAACCCATGATCATTTACGAAGCATGCACATGTACATTATCATTGAATATATGCTTGTCCTCAGGCGAACATATTGTCCGACGCGTCATGTAAACTATGTGAAAGTGGTTTATTATAGGCTAAAGGGATTTTAATTCTCCAATAGAGCATTATTATATATACAAACACAAAGACTTTTATACTGATTTAAATGTTGCTTATCCAGCTTAGTATAGTATGAAATTAATGCAAAGCCTCTAAGACTGGTGAAGACAGCCTATACATTCATTACGAATTATAGCTATTATTGTATCAACAATTTCACATATTAATTATTATTAGTATTATTACACATGTTATACATTCATAAGAAAGAAAACACGTACATGTATTAAATGGTTTTAAATCCATGAAAATAATATTTCGTAAATATCAAGGAATGATCATTAATCGTATATTATGTTATGATGCTTAAATAGTTTTCATAGTGATTATTTCAGTTACCATGCAGTACCGAGGTATTAGAAATCGCGATATAAAAAAATAAAATAAATAATATGAAAAATTGAAAACCAGTGGGATATGCGGGAAATGTAGCTTGTTGCCCAATATACTTGTGTATACAAATCAATATATACATACGTTCAGGTAAAATACGTTTGTCCATAAACAATGTCAACAAACCGTGATTGTATGCCTTTAAATCCCGCCAGTTAATCATGCTAATGCCACATGTAGATACATTTATAATACAAAGCAAGTGCATATACTAGTTATGGGATTATGTACATAGATGATTATGTTACGACGTTGATATATATGAACGTATATTCCTTACCTATATTCACGGGTCAAATGAAAATACTATAGTACACTAGTACAATATTAAACAATAATATATACAATTGATTGGAAACACATGATTCCAGTTTTAAAACAATACAATTTCTTAAATTGTACTACCTAACCAAAATTTAAAATTCATAGTTTTTGCACCATTAACTGATTAATAAATATGTTGACAATAATAATAATAATGTGAACATTTATATTGCGCCAAATCCACGCTCGAAAGCGGCATGCTCATAGCGCTACATGATTGTTCCGGTCAATATATCTGTATACACTCAATTTCCTTCTCAACTCCCTGGGGAGTATACAACCCAAGCTGCCCTTCATAATTCCCCAGTAGAAAAATATATGCACAGAATATACATAATATATAATATATAAAACATATTACGCCAATGCCACATAATTTGTCAATCGACTTTATTCTTATATAGCATCTTAAATGACTCAGTTGCGAATCTAGGCCCATTTGCAGGGGGGGGGGGGGGTCTCAATCTGTATATATATGAAAGAAATATCCTTCATATTA
>JAUTBT010071377.1:0-13669 GCA_032361225.1 Lepetodrilus schrolli
CGCGTCGGAAAGGTAACTTTCGCGAACATTGATGCCGGGCCCCCGGGGCGGGATTTGAACCTGGAACCTTTGGCTCCTTCATTTGCTGTAGAATTGTACATACTATTTCAATACGAGTAATTTATATCATACCGTTGAGAGGACTATTTCCTGTATTCACGATTGTATAATAGTAATGCATACGCACACACACGCACACTCACACTCACACACAGGCACACTCAGGCACATGACTACACTCAGGCACATGCCTATTTAAAGCAATGTATTGCGGAAGTGCTTATGTAGCGGTCTATATTTTATGCAATGTGCTATAAACTTTCATCAGCGATCTGTCATCTTCTGTTGTAATATACTAATATGTATATTTGCATTTGGAAGCTATCTAACTGGACGAATGAATATGACAACCTAAATTCCGAGTGATACTAACGTTATACTGACCTACTTTACGCTTAGTAATGCATAATCCTATTTAGTGAAATGCCGCTTACGAGGATTGACGGGATTTGACAAGGAAATGATACTGTATTTACGTCAGCTATATTATTAGAAGTATAATGTATCTGTTCATGTCTAGTATTCCGATGTTTTCTATTCAGGGCTGGTACGGTGCCATGTCATTGCAAAACAAAAATACACTTTCCAAAATTGTGAAAATATGTATGAAAATAACAGGATCTGCATTTTAACCTCTCGATTCTCTGTATGAAGATCGTGTTTTGAAACTTGCCACTAAGATAGTAAATGACTCTACCCACGATCTCAACATCCATGTTAAACTTCTCCCTTCCGGTCGAAGATTCCTGATGCCAAAAATCAAAACCAAAAGGGCCCGTACATCGTTTATTCCCGGGAGTACTAGTATACATTTGTTAAATAATATAAAATCTTAGCTCCCTTAAACATGTTAATTTATATTCAATTTTTAGGTGTATTGTTATTCTATTGTATGCTTATATGCGCGCGCACGCGCGCGCGCGTGTGTGTGTGTGCGTGTGTGTGTGTGTGTATTAGGCATTTTTCGGTATATTATTACAGTTAGCATTTTAATTCAAACAGGGTTGTATTTTTACGGTAGTTCTTTGTCTCGTTTTCCTATGTGTTGTTTGGTTTACTTGTCTACGTACGTATCGTGTTTTTATATGCTTTCTTAAATGTTCAACAAAGTCCCTTGGTGGGAAATACAGTCTTATCGTATCTCATCTCATATTCTTAATCACTCCAATGGATTTGAGTGATTGTAGACTCTCAAGCATTATTTCAACGATGATATAGACACATCGCACCCACTTAGCATCCGCCTATACGGTATTTTAAATATGCACAATGGTGTGGGTTTCGAGGATGCTAATAGATATGTCAGTGCAACTCACATGTCGGCCTGGCCCTTCAGTATAAGGTTGGGCCCTGTTCCTGTCAGACTAGCTATGCCTCCGACATTGGCAGAGTAGCAGATACACAGTGACAGAGCTTTGGACATTCGTGTGTAGTGGATGTCTTCCTGTCCATGTTTCTTATTGCTGCAACACACAGACTCTATTTACCATTAGTACCAACTAGGCTAATTAAGACCCAGTCCCTATAATGCTTTGATGAAAGGAATTACTGCTAAATACCATGCATTTGATAAAAGTTACTATTACATGTGTTATGCCATCGTTCACTGATGAAGGTACTTCTGAGGATATTATTCTCAGTACTGTATGCAGCAGCACGACTCACATTTATCTTCACACTTAATAGCTAAGACTACACAGGGACATTGAGGTCGGTAACACTTTAGTCACACCGTTTAATACCGGGCGGGACTGGCTTGCAATATCAATTACTCATACAACAGATGCCATAAAAACATGTATAATCATTGGTTTGTCACTCGCTCAATCCCATTCCTAACACGTTAATGATCACATTTATTTTGTCATTTCAATATACTCTGGGATTACACGTAGGCCTATCTTGTCCATGTCAATGTGAAAGACTTGTACAAGATGGTCCAATAGCATGGTATCAATAGCATAGAGACACCGACCTGCTGTCTGTTTCTGCCTCGCTCTGTGACATACAAGTAACTGCCTGGAGTCGTGCCTCAGGCTGACCGTTCATCCTCTTACCCACATGAATGCTATCTTGCTGAGTCTCAATGGTCACCACAGAATTCAAAGCTGTAACAATAGATCTTAATTAAGTATACGTGCTACTGCTGGACAGCGTGAACATCGGGAGAACTACAATGTATACAACTTAATATATTAGATGGTTATGCATTTGGACATTCAGTTAATTTTAAAACAGCAAAGCATGTTTGCGTTTAACAATGTTACGTCATATCTAATTGAGGTTGCGTCTCCAAAGAGGCATGTGTCGTCATGTTCTATTGTGAATTAAAACAAATATGTTTGGTGTCGTGAGTACTCACTTAGATAATAAAGACGTATTCTCACCTACATCATGAGCAACACTGTTGCCACTTCCGGTTTCAGATTGACTATTTTCTTCCACACCGGAAGTCTTAAGCTGCTGCAGAACACCTTGAAGTATAGGCATCATCATTCCAGTGGTGGCAGTATTGGACAGCCAAATTGACAGGAACCACGTGACCGACATCAGTCCGGCCATTAGCCTGTGTGAGTATGGACATACTGTTCAATACAATTAATGCAACACTATTATATGTTCTGGTGGTTGCAATGTTCCAAAACAAAGTCATTGCATGATTAAATAATACATCTACTTGTTATTTATTATTTTTAACGCGGAAGGAAGATTTACACCCATTTGCTATCTTGAACTTTGACCACGATACTAATATTATATATAGCCACTCTAGGTAAATATGGTACATGCATGGCTCAGAAAATACTTAATAAAATTCCAACGAGCTCAATGTATGTAAAACGGATAATATTGCTAAGTTTCCTCTAATCTGTGAAACGATACCAGCGGTCTCGCCACCCTATTTTTATTTTCCGTTCAAGCACATAGAGACATATCCATTGACTAAGTATGTATGCTAATTGTCTATGGGTATAAATACATTGTTAATTTAGTATTTTTTCATCAAATTATTCAGGTCTATTTAGTTCACGTTCGCTACTATAGTATTTGAACTGTTACCATTTAGGATCATCACCAACTAGCATCATCACGCCCAGAGCAATACGTTTATGCAGATTCCAGGTTTCTATGGCAACTGCAACCAGTAGACCTCCAAAAAATAGCATCGAAGTGTCCTGAAATGACATAAAAGTACGCATAACATACATGTACATAGATATGCACTGGAAAGATGTTTTATTTGCACTGTTGCACATATTGACTGAAAGACATTTACTATTGCAATACGTGGAATCTAGTGACTGTTCCCTAATAATGCACTACTCTGGAAAACGTCTTCACTCACGTTCATATATGTGGCCGATACCGTCTTCGCTGTAAGGAGCCCCAGAACCGGAAAGAGGAAGAACGGGACGAGTGACGTAGCTTCTATTGGGACCGCCTCCGTCATCCAATACACAGCCATTAGCAGTATCACGTAAGCACAGCGACCTTTCTGAAAGGAATGGTGTTTCTACAATAAATGATAACCCTGCTCATGTCCATACTATGCCATGAACCAATATACTTGTACAATTAATTCAGTGAAACTGAGCATCTGAAAATCTTTGATATTTAGACATTAATTATTCACATTTTCTTCTGAGTAAATTCAAGTTAAATTTTTATTCTGAAAATACTGTTACAATACTATCTGGTGCGTCTATTAACTAACTACGAAGCAGGTATGAAATCCGCGATACTTTACCATCTACTAGATCTACATTGTCTTGTCGCTGAGGTATGTTATACTGAAATATTTGGTATACAGCTTAAATGTTGACATGGCATGTATTAGTATAAGGAACAGAAACAGATTATAAGTTAATATTAGAACAGAGTTAACCTGGGACAGAATCGTGGACAAGCATACTAATGTACAAGTAATTCCTGACCCTGCATACAATATCAACACCAGTAGTTAGGTAATGTGTCACTGGAGAATATCCACAGGCCATCTGTACAACGGTACATCGGATTAAATCATCATGACATTTATATGAATGGGTTAAAACCTGCTTTTAAACCACTAGTTTCGGAATCACTGTTCTTTTTGAAAATGTTGGATTGTTGACGTCAAGACAACTAGCGACAGCCGAAAGTTGGACGCATGGTGTTTTTATTAATTGTTCAATGTACAGGTATTGCATCCCACATATTTTCTTCAGTGAGAATTAAAGATATCGGGACCATGGACAAGGATTTGAACTCGATTCTTCAGCTTGTATATAGCAGTCTGTAATATATACATGTATCACTGCACTGTCTCGTCCCTTCACATGCCACATCGACTTGCATAACGCTAACAACCGTTTGTGGACCTTTAAAATTGCAACAATGTCTTGTATTGCATTTGTCCACCGACGACTTGTTTCATATTCATATTACAACAAATACATGTATACACATTGGTTTTAATACGGACATTCTGGTGCCTACATTTTTCATGAGCTTACATTATTTTGTGATTGATGCGAAAAACTACCTCCTTACCTCGTCAGCATTCATGATGGGAATCGGCATCAGTATGATTGGTGTTAAAACAATTACCAAAACCCTGCGAAGAGCCCAGAACTGCCGCCATATTGATGTTCGTCCATCCATAGCGCTCCAGTGGAACTATACTTAAGTCTTGGCTGTAAGAAACCCCTATCCTATTTGGGGTGAATGGCCAGATACTTTCTCATAGCGGGAACTAGAATGAACAACCGAATTCGAGTTTGTCAAAGGTTACGAAGAGTCCATGTGTTGAATGCTATTTGCATTAATACGCACGTGTCTATACTGGGGATATGACGGATACACCGTAGCAAAGGATATGACGGATAAACCGTAGCAAAACAATTATAGTCACTTTACATGCATGTAGCTGTCCTCGAGTTTCAACTGACTGTCTGTTTTAAAATATTCAACTGCAATATAGGTATCGTCACGAGGACATTGTACTAGGGCGGTATTAGTAACTGTTTTTGTAATTAGGACAATGGACTCTGCCAGAAGAATTTTTTTAAACAAGTTCAATATGCTGACATATATTGTATTTGATATTGTAAGCACTATGTTCAACCGAGTTTCACTTTGTTTAAGTACTATGTCCGACCAGTCATACGTGTAGGTATAGGGAATGTCACTGTTTGTATCTTCTTGGTCACAGGCTTTTAAATCCAGTTAGCGACAACACATAAGAATATTGTGGTCAAATTATGAAAGCAATACTCAATGGAGGATTACCCATTCAGCAATGAGGCAGGGTCAGGATGTTATCTGTGCATTAATTTCGACAAGATTGGATTCGACGAGATTTTGGATTCGACAGGATTGGACGACACCAGTAAGACCCAAATGGATCCAATCAGTGTAGATTATCAAGTGCATGAAACAACATAGATTCGTAATCCATATTACATGTATAGCTTATTTAAACGCCAAATCACAAATACGGACTGTACGTACTAAATGTATATGTATAGAGAGAAACATCCTGCTATTTTAGTACTAGATTAAGTGTAGAATACAGTACACATACATCTGCCATGTCTACCAAGCCTATCTAGAAGTAAGACTAAACTGTTTGTACTCGACCTGCGCTGTTGCCCTCTGGCCGCATATGGCATGAAAGCAAATTCTTTGTAATGTACAATAATAATACGTACATACACGTGTGTACGAACTAATCAATATCTATATCTAACTAGTACGAACGCGCAGCAGGCTCGCAGTAGGTGTGTAAGGCATTGTACGGGACCGGTACAGAGGTGCAGACTACAGAGCTGAATAAAGTAGCTCAGTCCAGTCGTGTCGGCCGCATCTTTTTTTTCACAGGAAGTGCAGCAGCTTGCAAGAGTCATCCATGGTACCAAAGTCATTATGAGTGGACTGCTAAGTATCACCCACCATTTAAGATGAGGATGCAAGAACGGTTTCTGAGTTTGATATCGAAACATCGGTGGTTTCTCATGCTATTTCTGTTTCAAGCGTCAATACTCTGTTTAGTAGTCTTGTCTTTGAGGCTGCACGCAAGTCAAGAACAACTACGTCGTCAAGCGGACTTCACACCTCGTCAAGTGGATTTCAGTGTAGGATATAGAGTGAAGCATAAAACCAGCTACACCCGACACGTCGACGATATGGAAGTAAAGATACTGCTCGAAAACAGGACACTCTGCAAAGGCGTGAAGACAGTGGATTTGCTATTCATGGTGCACACGGCCCCTAATCATGTGGTTCAGAGGAAAGCGATCAGATCGACATTTGCTAACAGTACGTTTTACAAGAAATACGTAGTGAGAGTGATTTTTCTTTTCGGATTGGGAACATCACAGGTGCATATTCAGCAAGAACACGATAAATACGGAGATGTAATTCAGGGAAACTTTACCGATTCCTACAGAAATCTGACTTACAAGGGGATGATGGGCTTGAAGTGGATTTCCGACAACTGTAGAAATGTTAAATACGTGTTTAAAATTGACGATGACACCTACGTAGATACATTCAATTTCTTTAAAATATTTTACCCTCAGAAATATGAGGATGTAATAATGTGTCACAGATGGCCCAAGGACACCCTCCCAGTGTTAAGGAATGGTAATTGGGAAATAAGCCGGGACTCCATGAGACACTATACGATGTATCCTTGGTCTTCCTGCAGCGGATATGGTGTAGTTATATCAGGCAACTTAGTACCAAAGATATACAAAGCCTCTTTGATTATGCAATATTTATGGATTGACGATGTGTTTGTATATGGAAGTTTACCCTCGTTAATAGGGAGCGTTAAACGAATACAGCTTGATGAGAATGTGTATAGTACCATGCACAAAAATAGACTACGTAACTGTTTTTATTACACCAGATGTGCTATGGTAGTCGGAATCGCAGATCCCAGAACAATATATAGAATTTGGAATGCTCGGTACGAGGGGTTTATGTACCGGGAATCTATGCCTGTTACCATCAAGATATAGACGCACAATTCCTTTACTCATGGTAAATATATATACGTGTATAGTATAGTAGAGCGGGTATATAAGGGACAACCCCTACTTCCAAATTGTTCAAATTGTCATACTAGTAATAAAACTGTTAATGGCAATTATCAAGAGAATAAACGTTCAATAGAAAAACTCCTGAATCTCTCGCTTTCTATCTCCATCTATTTCGCGTTCTCTCTTTCTCTTTCACTGATCATGAAGCTCGTCTAATACAATCAATGCAGGACATAGCTAGACTATTTTTAAAGCCACGTGGTTAATACAACTGTAGAAATGTTAAATACGTGTTTAAAATTGACGATGACACCTACGTAGATACATTCAATTTCTTTAAATGGTTTTACCGCCAGATGCATGATGATACAATAATGTGTCACAGATGGACCAAGGACGCCCTCCCAGTGTTTAGGACAGGGACCTGGGGTCTGAACCGTGACTTCATGAGACACTATAAGTTTATCCATGGTATTCCTGCAGCGGATATCAGGTAACCTAGGACCAAAGATATACAAAGCCTCTTTGATTATGAAATATTTATGGATTGACGATGTGTTTGTATATGGAATTTTACCCTCGTTAACAGGCAGTCTTAAACAGTTACATTTCTTTGATAAGCTCTTTAGCACCCTGCGCCGTAAAGTGCTAAATACGTGTTTTAGCTACACCAATTGTAGCATAGTAATCGAAATAGCTAATCCGAGAAGAATATATACTATTTGGAAAGCACGGCACCAGAGTTATATCTCAGGGGAATGCATTACCATCAAGATATAGATATTCATTCATTACTGTCAGGTAAGCTAGTCGATATTCCTCCACAGCGACCTATAAAGTCCTATTTATTCTATTTTTCACACATAGGTCGCTCTCGCGGTAACCGCTAACGAAATGTCCATACGGCCAATGCTAATTTACGGATTATTGCCAATTTTTATTATATTAATTGTCTCTTATTAACATTTGACAATTACATGTAGTCCCGTACTAAAGTTTACAGTTACATTCAGTATTTTAATCACTAGTAATACACCACAGGTCTAGGGTATATCAGGTACGCCTGGATTGGGTATAAACTTCCTAGCATACTGGTTACGTGGAGATTTGTACTTATTCATGAGTAGAATTCTTTTCACACAGATGGCATGACGTAGTCTCCCACGGATACTATAAAGCTGAGTGAAATAGTAACCCGTGAGTTACGCCCGACGTACCGTGGTACCAGTGGAACCTGATTTACATTACAACGACGCAGAAATGGCATACAGTAATGTGTAGCACGGTGGTCGTACACCGAGTCCGACCCCACGGGCCCCGGCATCCATGTTCACGGAAGTCATATGTCTGGAACTGTGCAGTTAACATCCGCAGTTCGTCAGTGTCAGCAGGTGCTCGCATGCTTACTGTAACATTAAGCGTAACGTGTCTTGCATGTTTCCTCCCGTCGTAAACTGAAAAGGCGTGATATGAGGAAACGCGGCTGTTGAAAACTCGACATTAAGTTTTGAAACGCTAGCATACATGAAAACCGAGATGATGGTAATTTGCCACCTTTCAACCTGCACCGCCTACCTTAAATGCAACGCAGAAGACCAAACACATTATCAACGTCATTATAAAAGTCATCATCGTCACCAAAATCGTATTCGCCATCATCGTCACCATTGTGGTCATTACCATAGGAATATTCATGATCGTCGTCATCATATTCGTTATCATCGTAACCATCGTCGTCATTTGGACATTTATATTGACGTCATCACCATCATCGTCATCTTCGTTTGCTATCATCGCAGTTTGTCAGCATCGTCATCAACAGTCATGCATATATTTCTTCTACATGTAATTGTCAAATATTAATAAGAGAAATATGTTTTGCCTTCTATTTTTCATTAAAGGATTGACTGTAATTTGTTTTACGTTCATGCGGTATAAATGTTTATTATTATAATAATAATAATAATAATTATTATTATTCCATTATTTCATTATTACGTTGTTGATCTTGACTCAGGGTTGTCCGACATACATTTTCATGTAAGTTTTGTCATTGTACTCAACCAGTAGCGATAAATTCAAAGTGGTGTGAAATGAGTGCATTTCTGGCAATTGTCCATTTTACAATGGAGGTCCACAAAATTGTCATTCTAGAGTCACTGATTCTGATTCTTATGAACATTGAATGTAAGTTTTGTGGATGTACTCAACCATAACTGAAAATATTAAAATGTTTAGGGCTCAAAAAGGGTACTTAATTTTCGGCTTAAGACCCACAAAGTAACTTATAAATAAGTCACTGATTCGTATTCTGCATGTTTTGACTTGAATTTTATTGTTGTACCCAAAGCAATTTGTGAGGAAATGCAGATTTTGTTACCACTAAAAACGTAATTACGTTATGAAACATTCTTAAGTGGATTAGTCCACCAAAACGAAACTTAAGAATCACTGATTTATTGTCAGCATTTGATAAAGTTTTATTTGGTTTCGTCCTCGTACTCAACATGACCCAAAATAAAAATGTGCAGCGGGTGAAAAGGGTGAATTATTTCGACTGAAGTCTGCTCTTGGACCATTGACGCACAATGCATCTTTGAATTATCCGGCTGATTCTTGTTCTACAGCTTTGGGACAGAGAGTTCAATTATAATGTCTAAAGCCGTTGCGGAGAAATGTGGATTAGTCAACAACACCGAAACTTAAGAATCACTGATTCCATATAAGGGTGCGATGAAGTATATTTGGTGAAAGTTTCGTCATCGTACTCAACATAACCGATACAAATCGTAATTAGCGTTAATTATGTGGTTTAGTCCATTTCGTGGTAACTAAACAATTCCCAAACTTAAGAATGACCTTTTCTTGGTCCCCAACCACACACCTATCCATTCCAGGCCTGAAACCTTTTTGTACTTAACATGATCGATAACAGTGGCTGGGCTCCCGGATTATATACAATCCTTTCCTTACAATCAATTGTAGCTACAATTGTTCTGAGAAACTGAGCCAAGTATAGTACTAGCATATGGTGAACACAGCCGTGTTTAAGTCATGTCGACCTTGTGTCAGCACAGAGAGACAGAAGAGAATATTGACAGCTTCCAGGAGGGGAACATATTATATCAAAGTCATTTTGAGGTACAATGTCACTAGTAGAACATATTCACATTAATGAAGATGAAGGTTACGCTATTGAAATTCCGGTGGTTTCTCATACTAGTTCTGCTTCAAGCATCAATAATATGTATATTTAGTCTAGTAGAGTCACAGAGGGTCCACACACGTCAAAAGCAGCTACGTATTCAAACGGACTTCACACAATTGGACTTCACGGGTTATGTGAACTTCACAGGACTACAACATAGAGTGAAGCATAAAACCAGCTACACCCGACATGTAGGCGATATAGAAGTGAAAATACTTCTCGAAAACCGGACACTCTGCAAAGGCGTGAAGACAGTGGATTTGCTATTCATGGTGCACACGGCCCCTAATCATGTGGTTCAGAGGAAAGCGATCAGATCGACATTTGCTAACAGTACGTTTTACAAGAAATACGTAGTGAGAGTGATTTTTCTTTTCGGATTGGGAACATCACAGGTGCATATTCAGCAAGAACACGATAAATACGGAGATGTAATTCAGGGAAACTTTACCGATTCCTACAGAAATCTGACTTACAAGGGGATGATGGGCTTGAAGTGGATTTCCGACAACTGTAGAAATGTTAAATACGTGTTTAAAATTGACGATGACACCTACGTAGATACATTCAATTTCTTTAAAATATTTTACCCTCAGAAATATGAGGATGTAATAATGTGTCACAGATGGCCCAAGGACACCCTCCCAGTGTTAAGGAATGGTAATTGGGAAATAAGCCGGGACTCCATGAGACACTATACGATGTATCCTTGGTCTTCCTGCAGCGGATATGGTGTAGTTATATCAGGCAACTTAGTACCAAAGATATACAAAGCCTCTTTGATTATGCAATATTTATGGATTGACGATGTGTTTGTATATGGAATTTTACCCTCGTTAATAGGGAGTCTTAAACGCATAGATTTCGTTGATAAACTGTATAGCACTCTTCGTCGTAGTGTGCTAAGTAATTGTGTTATTTACACCAATTGTAGCATAGTAGTCGGAATAGCTTTTCCGAGAGGAATATCTAATATTTGGAACGTACGATACCAGAGTTATATCAGGAAATCTGTTACCATCGAGATATAGACATTCATTAAATATTGCTATGCATATATCCGTTAGCTAGCTGTGTTATGTCGTTATCATTTAACGATGAAGGTACAATATATGCTCGATATAACACAGTTACCAATGCATTAATTCAATGAGGAATTACTTGCAAGTATCCACGACATGCATCAGTTGGGTTTAAGGTTTTACTCAAGTTACAGCACTGAGTCAATGGGCGAAATCTTAGCTTAGCAAAATCTTAGCAAAACCTTATGTTTTATTTCGAGAAATCGGGGACATGGTCCTGAGAATCCAACTCTTCCTCATTCCTCTTTTTTCTTTCTTTGTCTTCCCCGCTCTCTCTCTCCCGTTCCCTCTTTCTCTTCCGTACCACGCACACGTTCCCCGTCTCTCTGTGGCCACACCTTCCAAAGTGATTGACGGCTATGATTTTCTATATGGTATCGACTCATGATCATGTTACCTCCATACTACTTGTGTCAGACTGTTTAACATTCATTAAGTAAAAATTGTTGACATTATATAGATAGTTTGTTGTGCTTTCCTGACAACTTACCATCATGGATTACAAACTGCATCTTTGATGCAAGGCACCCGACTGACTTTGGTATTAAGTATCAAGATGGCAGTCAACCGAATTGTTATTTTGTGAATCGAACGTGTCTAGAGAAGGTTGCCTGAAGGGATGGATGCCTTGAGCCATTAGTATTTTGAACTAACACATCTTTTTATATCCAAGAACACTGTAAAATATTAGTAGAGGGAATGCATTACATTATAGTTGTATGAAGAGTCATCCTTGAGGTAGAAATCCTATCAACACCTGTTGATATGAATCTATAATATTTTGCTCTTTAACGTATGCACTTTGCAGGGCACAATGAAATCGCTTGGCTACTATAATAATATTAAATATTCTAAAGTATTATTTGACATTATCGTGCTCATACCCACACGAAGAAGCTCACGATTAGAGACTAGTCCATGTAGAGACTAGTGCCCTCGCCTCTCATGGCCTCTGTACACTTAGTCTGGTGGCTGTGGATGTATATATTATATAGGACATATGTTATGAAGGCGTGCTCAGGAAAATGCGCTGTCTTTAGAGCATATTTCCCCCACGCAACAAAAAGCATGTAGCAGGTTATCCGCGAAGCAACTTTGCCATGTGGTCGAAAACTAACGCTTCGCGGATAACCGCTAGTTAGCTTTAGACTTGCTTTTTTTTGACCGCCATAGGCAGAAGTTGTGTGTGCCTCTGCTCTTCTAAATTTCGAGAATGTATTTTAGCATGTCTGTACAGGGGGATAGTGGGTCCTCGGCTTACCCTCTGCGCTCATACATTGTAGTGTTTAGGCCCTAGATAGCATGGTTGCGTGTCATCGGCGCCTTGCTATCTATCTAAATTTAGCAATTATGTAAATATTCACGTGGCAATTTTCATCAATAAATATTGTATCATTTTCATGGTCCTGGTTTGTTTTGGTTTATTTTCGTTAAATGTTGCAAAACGCTTCCAATGCAAAAACCTTTGCAACAACATACGGTTAGACATTGAAAGAAAATATATTGAATGGACTCAATGATTGGAAACAGGCATTCTTCACAGGAAATTTCAAGAACGTGAAAGTGTTATTAGATCAAAATTGGAGAACACGGCGTGGAGCTGTTACATGTGATGGAATGTTCATTGATATGAGACCACATTGATATGAGGTACAACGACTGGGGCTCGATCCAGAGACGAGGTTTTCTACCATATATATTTAGCCAAATACTGTTTGAAAACATATATATTAACAATGACGGACATAATAATAAAGTATAAGCATTCAATATTAGGTATTCATGTAGTAGTGGACCATCTATATCGATTAAAATAGAAGAATCCGGCTCATTTATGTGAAATCGATCTCAGATCTATATAAATGGCTTAAACGCTTTCTTGGTAATAATTCGCAATATATTTTATTAGGAGGCAAAATCCATATCAGCACTATATATAACATGACATCACAATTAAATATACTATCTACTCATCAATGATTAAATAAATTAAATAATAATACTATTAACAAAGGATGTAATAAGGAACACTTGATTTAGCCAATGGAATTTACAATCCGTTCATTATTATGATGATTAAATTTGTACTACATCACTAGTCTCATTAATGCTTAAAAGAATCTGTAGAGATATCCAACATTGGTAATGATCTTATCGCGCCTACATCAAAACATCTCCTCATGGTATATTGAGTTCTATAAAAAGAAAAACAAAACATGTATACTGTAAATCATGAAATTAATGCGTCACTAATTTAATGCGACCTCAAGCTTTTAGACATAAATGCGACA
>JAUTBT010071388.1:0-13668 GCA_032361225.1 Lepetodrilus schrolli
AGAATTTAGACATAAATGCGACAACAATTAAATGCGATCGACCAGGCCTCTATTCATGTTTTTTCCCGGACCTACCTCCCATAATGCGTAGGAATTAAATGCGACCACAAGCCAATCGCATCTTTCGCATTAATATCATGCTCGTATTAATTTCCTGATTTACAGTATATAAAATACATCCACCTGACATCTCCAACTTTCCATGTTTTCACATCATTCTCTTCCGTCCATTGGTCATTGTCGACAATGACATCTCCTACATTGTGCGGTGTGAGCATGCTTTTAAAGCATGGATACTAGCGATATATAAATGGACTATCATCATCACCACCATCATCATCATCATCATAATCACTATCACCACCACTGACGTCTAAATTTATATGAAAACAAATTATTCGTCCCCGACGATTTTCAGCGATGTCTAACGTCTGTGAATTCATCCCGAACCACCTTAATTGTAATCTGTCTATGTCTGTCTCTATATTTCTGTCTGTCTCTATCTGTTTGTCTATCAGTATTTAACTGCATGGTTTCCTTGTTAATGGTAATGATCGTATACTGATAAAAAATCATTTCCTCTAAATGCTTCTTTGCATAACGGAACATGCACATATCGTCAGACGTACGCCTACTCCAGAGGACATGGTCTTTGTTCTAGCTCCCGACACGACACGTGGAATCTGGCTAGGCGCGTTCTTCAATGCCACCGTAAATCACTACGTGTGGGTGGATGGAACGGACATTACTTTCCAGCGGTTCAATGGCAAGAGACCACGTGACCAGAAGGACTATCGCCTCCTCATGATCAACCCTTCTCTCAACCCACTCTTCGTGGGCTGGCCCTGGTCTTCGGATGTTGGTGCTCTATACAAGAGAGGTTTCGCATGTGAAGCCCTTGCTGTATAGTGAAGCCCTTGCTGTATAGTGAAGCCCTTGCTGTGAAGCCCTTGCTGGACAGTGAAGCCCTTGCTGTATGGCAGTTGGTGGTCACATCTAGAACTTGGCCTACATGAAAACTGTAACAGAAAACTAATAAAAAAAAGTGATTGATTTTCATGATAATCTTTGTAGCCATTATAAAAGGCCAGTCTCGTAAATAGTATTGGTGAATACATAACACCAGCTCCTTGGTAGTTTGTCCTGACCATTGGTGACGAGTATATATAATACTACTATAGAGATAATACCGCCAGTCTCGTGATAAACCAATCATAGCAACGAACATATACTATAATGCGACCATATTGAATGAATGAAATAATGAATTATTGTTTTACGTCACAACGGGAATCTTTCACCCATACGTGACGAATAATATTTAGTTATACTAAAGATAACTATTGCTAAAATGGAATTAAAAGTGTGAACACTATGAGTGTATTTAACTATGAAATGGTTAAACATAATTAAAACATTTGATGCAAACCAATGAAAAGATGAGATTTTTAGATTAGGCGAGGAGGCGAACATAGCAGTAACGCCTCTGATAGCATTGCTCCAACATTGCTGCGCTGTGTTGATTAGAATATCGTCATGAAATATAACATACGTGACATATGTCTAATGTCACACAGGTTATACGCATTAGGGTTTGTGTTTAATAGGTTAATAGCAATACGTAAACACTCATTGTACAAGGAATTAATTAACCATGTCAATGTCAGACACGTGTAACATATGACGGTGTGTACGTTCTCAGAAAACATGGACAGAACGGGGTATTATAGCCTTACAGCTACTAGTATCTGAAGCCAGGCAAATACTTGCATGACAAAAAAAGGCGCTCACAAAGACTGAAGCCTATTTATGAATAGCATCTGAATTTTAGCTACCATACCAGAACTTGACACGATATTGCAAATGATTGCAATGTAGACTCTTTCATTAGGGTATTATATAATAGGGCTCTCCCGTACGAAATGACGTGACACGTAACATTAAACTAATTCCAAGTCAAGCCTAGACGCCATCATTTCTAATGTTGCGGCTAGGGTTACGTTAGACTTACTCCATGTTCTACAGGAGAGCCATGAACATGTATACAAACAAGTGAAATAGCATACTTTAAAAACTACATTATATTTGCAGTTCGTCTTCTTAAGATTTTCCGATGCTCAGTATAACGCTAACGGACGTTGAATGTGTCATCAGTAGTTTGTCACAAGGCTGACATTGTGGATTGAGAAAGTAATCGACTATTCTGTTAGCTAGAGCCGGGTCCTGGGTGGCTCTGCCAGATGAATGGTAGAAGACAATTTTACAGGGATCCTTAGATACAACTTTAATAACATACATCGATATAAATACTTGGTACACGATTGTTTAGACATGGTGATAATTGTTATGGACTGAATAGTGAAGAATGAAACTATAGAGTACAAATATGATGTTCTAATCGACTAGATTTAATATATTTACAACGTTTTACAAAAATTATAATTGTTGTTAAATTTATTTTCCTTTGGTGTATTTATCAATGAGTGAAGCTGTTTACACTTTACTGACCTGCATGAATTCCTACGCGTAAATTTAAAATGTTTATTCACACGTTGATGTTTTCTGCTTATAGAGAAGTATTTAAGCTTGACATTAGATGATAAATAGATTATTAACCTTGGCGTCTCGCTGAACTAGTCTAATACAAAGAGCATCCCTAATCTCACCCAAGACACGAGGGTGAGATTGTATTTATCACCAAATATCATGTTACAGTCATTAAAGAAAAATACCACATCATAAAGATTTTACTGTGAAGTTAAATCTTTAGGCTGCTGTGCATTTGCACTGTGACATTATAGCAATGCTATGACATCACAATTGTAGCAATGACATCACAATGGTTGGACAATCAAATACTTGGTTCGAGCGATATCTACAGCATGACATCGCAATGGTAGAACAATCAAATAAACCACACTACCAGTAGCCTATGCCAATATCGTACATGTTCCATAGGTTATTGTTATCACATAAGTTAGTGTTCATGTGTGCATTTTATATACGATAATGTGAAATTAAATATGCTAACGTACATACATAATGCATTCATGTACGTTAGTATACATACATACATACATACATACATACACACATACATACTTATTTCCGACTGTTAAAGGGTTAGAGTATGGATAATACGGCACTCGCCCTGAACTTTAGAGGATGGTATATCACGTACATATGTACATACAATTGCCTATATAATATCCATGTACTGCATATTCTCTATATAATATGTATGTTTATATTCTATATAATATATGTATGTACACGAACCTATGTAAAATGTATGTACAAAGTCCTATGTAATATCTACCGGTATGTACATAGAGGAGATAATTTGAGTGGTCATATATTACTGAATTTATTAAACGCCGAGCATAATACATTTTTTTGCCAATGAGTTTAATAAATTCAGTAATATATGAACACATATATGAGATTCTATTTTTCACATAACTGTAGAAACTATTGTAATATCGATTTTCAATCACAAACACTATATAGGCAAATGTCTTGGAAACTTGTTTAAAGCACGCAGACAAATATAGTTCCAAGTAAATGTGTAAATATTATTAAATGTCTGTATCCGCCCCTAAACCATATATACTAAAATGCAAAACATCACAGTTTAGTAACGTAAATAATTCGACATAGACCTGATTTATTTGTTGCATAATGTCGCTGCGCGATTTCACCCATACGTCACACAATGTCTACATAGAAAGGAAAACCACACCAATATAGACGCAAACAGGGGGGGAAAAAATATTACCCATTATCGAACAGAGTACACAATACAGTCCAAAGACTAACATAAACCTATCACAGTATATCAGCTAGATCCCCTTCATAATGTTAGTGTCAAAGCTTAGTGTCAAGACTATCATTGCATGCAATATTACATATTGTATTTTAATTAGGACTATATATATTTTCTACATACTATTATTAACTAGAGAAAGACATGAAAAGAAATATACAAAAATAATAAGACGTTGTATCGCCAATGACAACACTGGTCTGTTCTAAATATACCGACATTGGGAGGGAATTCGCAAATAGGACTGACGTAACAGTCAGAATGGTGATCGTCAATGTCAGAAGGTGGGTCTATTTAATGAGGAAGAAAAAGAACTACATATATATATTTCTCCATTAGTTTACAGAATCACTATACGAGACAATAGTAATGATAAAATTATAGGACTTCTACATTCATGATTATGAAGCGGAATACAATATTCACATTCTCCATTATCGTATGATGGATTTCGCTAACATTTTCTGTGAGATGGTGTCCGCTCTGTTTAACTCCATATTGCTCATGAATACTAGTAGCAGGATACGAGGGCTTGAACATCAATACATGAATTATTGTATTAAAGTAGCACACATCGACACTGTTATAGTGTTGCTAGATACACCTCGACCACATCATAAGGTTCATATGTACACTTCGTAAAAATGTTTCTACGAAAACTGTGAACATTTTGTGATACTGTTCATATATAAAGCAAGAGAGTTTAGAAACAGTACAGGAGACCCTTGAATATGTGTCATTGCCATCTTTTAGTCGGCTGACTTTGACCATATGTCAAGAAACGATCCACATGCTTTGCATTTTGCTCGAAGGAAGATATTTTTCAGCTCATCGGGCATCCTAAAGTTGTAGCGTGTTGCCAAGTGTTCTTGTTTTGCAAACGTGTTTTGCAACCTTCTTTTTATTCTAGAATGCCACGTAGGCAGAAAACTGTGTTTTGACGAGTAGGAAATCTCGAATGTAACTTCAGGGAAATCAATATGCTGAATGCGATTCACAGGTAGTGACGGTCTGGCTACACCACTTGAAGTAGCCGAGAGACAGCATCCATATCTATGCCTAGGAAATAGGATGTTCAAGTTTTTGTTTGCTTCAAGATGTTTAGGTGACTTCACTTCGTCCCAACCCTGCTGCCTCAGTGTCTCAGCTATCGCTGGATTTAAATCGTTTACATCCGTTTCTGATCGTTTGGGAACTGGGATGTTGTCGAGTTCCTCGTCAGCATTCACGGTGTCCGTAGTCAGCATTACGGATCTTGCAATGTCCTCTACTGGAACAATGTTTCCTTGTATTACAGGGAATATGGTCAGAGCATCGTTCTTACGCCTGACAACATTTGGGAAAACGTCATTCAATGCATATTTTATGTGAATCTCAGTCACTGATTTCAGAAAGAGATTCTTGGATCGCCTTGAACATTGTTCTAACGAACGTAGCGCCGCGGTGATGTTGTCTAGTACAATTTGAGTTTGTGAGAGAAGCAGATCGTTTTGGTTTGATTCCATAAAGGAAACATGGATCTGAGATTGGCCACGTGGTGTACTCAGATCCTGTGCGATCTTTCCAATCTCGTCACTGGCTTGTGATGTTAATCTTTTGACAAACACTTGTTCGAGTAGCTTCGGAAATACGGGGTAGATATCAACGTCTGTCGACTGCCCCTCCATTCCAGTACCTATGAGAAGAGTCACTGCCTTCTCACAAGACACAAACAGATCCAGTCGAGAAAGAGGATGAACAGTGAAATGCCTGCTCTTTACTGCATCGTCTTTAAATATATCTGTGCATCCGACTAGCAGAACACCTTCAGAAGTCAGGAGTGTTCTGCAATGCGATTCAACCAATACATCCTCCTTCTGCGTGAAGAGCTGGAGAGTTCGCGCTACCCCGCGGGCAATCTGTTCAAGAACGTATTTGGGGACGTTTGCCTCTCTGAAGTCGGTGGTGTCAATGACGACATTCACCCCAAAATCGGCTCCGTCGTTCCAACCCTCGTGAAGGGCCGGACAGTCCATGTACGGCAAGTAGCTGTGGCGTCTGATGTATTCATACAGCGGACGGGAGTTGAGCCACGAAGCAAAGGGAATGAACAGTATCCCATCGGCAGCGGCATTGCGTTCTCGCCTGGGAAGTCCAATCTCAATGGTGGATGGAATTGCCAGAAGAAGCTTCCGCAAACTCATAGGGTCTGTTACATGATAGAGACGGCCCTGGAATGACAATAGCTGGACTCTTTTCATCGCAGTGACACTGTTCCTGTTGGAGAATGGTTGATGAAACCACACACCAGTGACGTCCCTCGGATCCAAGGATTTGGCCTCTCCTTTGGACAAAACTGTGAAAAGCCAACATCCAGATTTCTTGGATTTCATTTTGACCAATAGTTTTGCATGTGATATTCCGTTTCCAAGTTCTGCGAATGTCACCCAACACCACAACCCTGATTCAACCTCTTTATCTTTGATATAGCACAGCCCAGGACAATATTCCAAAGCCTGCTCAAAGTCTTGAATTTGCAACTCAACCAAATTAAATAGTTGAGTGACCACAGTCTCAGGATATGCCATTTGCCTGTTTCCGCTGGAACATATGTCATGAACCCACTTACCATAAGATAATCGGATATCAAGATCCAATTCCTTTAAAGTTTTGGGAAGAGAGATCTCATGATCATAGGCTTTTCTTCTAAGGTTTTCCATCATCTGTTTAATTTCCAGTTGTGCTAACCTCGAAAACATGTCCATTCCCGTGTTGGCCCAACCTGCCTTGTGACTCCGTGTCACAAACAATGTCAAGGTCACGGTGTCGGTGTCAAATTCGATATCCGACTTGGAAGCGACAGCTGCATTTCTTAGAATGAATTTGTTTGGATTGATCTCAAACCGTAGTAGGTGTTTCAAACCTGCGGCCAATCGTAGCATTTCCAGGCGCACTGCATTTCTACCTGTCGTCATAAGAGCATGAGTGTCTCCAACTGATGCGAACGATTTCCAATCTACTACAACTTCCATTTTTCTATAAGCTTCTCTTCTCCGAGATAACCACCACAGGTGACTGTCAACTGGCCAAATAGCAACATTAATGTCGTACAGACCTCCTGCCATATTGACGGCCATGGAATGACAGGCGATCAGGATACCATACAAGCTGAAATTATCAGCCTTAAACTCGAACACGACTCTTGAGAAGGTAACATTGAACTGCATGGATTGTTCAATCAAAGAGATCAACACCTTATTTCCCACTGGAACTTTATTGGTTCGTTTGATGGTGATTTCTTTCATCGGGGTCAGAAGCTCTTGAACAGATTTTATCATTGCGCTTCCGCCTACTGCCGAGATGTCGTCACATAGCATCTTGCATTGCTGGAGAACGTTCAGAAGACCACCCAACTGCTGCGACGGAGTCCCCTCGGCAAGAACTCTGTATATGGTGGACGTTTGTTCGTCAGTCTGGTCTGCGTTGAAGGATGACCAGTCAATAAGTACTCTCACTCGGTGTCCCACGATATCACTGGCCTGGAAATGCAAACAAATTCCCCGTAGACAATGAATTCATTTAGGATGTGAAATATAATAACTCTAATTGTGTGCTTAACATTAATACACACAACGTTACTTATACGTCAGAAATATTAGATATTATGTTCGTATACCAGCCAAATATACTCTACATGTTATACAACTGACTAACTGAACGTAAAACAACGTTAATCCATTATTATTTCCTCTTAAAGGTACCCTATTATTTTTTAATACCATGAATTACCAGTGTGTACAGTCTGTAAATAGTTAATATTCCCATTTAGGTGGGTACTGCAGTGACATATATCAGTCGTGTGCTGATGGTGGGATGAGAATCCCCATTGCAAAATCTATACGTTACAATAATAGCCATGACTCATTGCATCTACAAGCTGTTACTCACCATGCCCTCGACTACTGGTATTAATTCAGAGTCTACCACATGTTTGTAGTGAAGCTCCTGTCGAAGCCTATGGGGAAGTCGTCCTGATGACTTTATGTAAAGAACCGGTTCAGTCATCTTTGATGACTCGTGTTTTTCGATCTGAACACGGTCTCTGAGACGTCCGCCTGTGAGATCCATGGACGGACCACTGCTGCTGGCGGGGAGACAGAAGACCTCGACTTCTTCGACTTCTTCCAATCTGTAGGCTGCCAGTAACACCGGCGTCAGTGTCTGGAGATAACTGGAGATCAGACAGACCAACCACGTGTCTGACACGTTAACTGGAGTATAACGTCGGAAACTCTCTATGTCCACCTTCAGCGTCTTGCCACAGAGCGTCTCCGGGAGCATGGAGTCTAGTATACCGGTAGACTCGATCTTCTCCTTGACGATCGTGTTCTTGCCTATCATGAGACAGTTTGCTTGCGATAATCTTAAGTCCTGCAATGAGTCCAGCCACATTGTGTCACCAGGGTACGATATCCCGGTTATCCAGCGAACAACAAGAGGGAGGCTGACTTTGATGTCTTCCAGATTGGCAAAACCGTCCTGCACAGCCCCAGATGGAAGAGGAGCCGACTTTATCAGATTGAATATCTCTAAACTTTGCATCGATATGGACACTTCCAATGGCGTGAATCCCTGGTGCTCCTGTCCGAGTACATGTGGACGTTTCTCAATGATGTGTTGGACAACCTTGGATGCTTTCGCTGCTATTGCTGAATTTAGAACGCGTTTGTACATTTCATCATCTGCTGTTCGAAAAGTGAGCGAATGTTCTAGATAATCAATAGCTGTGGACTCCCATCCCCTGGACAAGCAGGTCCTGATGTTGATGATAGGATCACTTGACTTGTTCTGCAGCAAACATAGTCTTGCAGTATTGATGTCGTCTTCACCAAATCCCATGCATTTCACAGCAGCCTGTACGGGAAGAACAGGTTGCGAATTATCCACATGCTTCACGAGTTCTTCTAGCATTTTAGATGCTGGCGCAAACTGAACACCTCCCGCTGCCTCTCTCTCCCATATGTTTCTAGTGGGACAGGTTATCTGTTGACCGCCCTGATATAACTTTGACCATCCGATGCACCTCTCGAGAAGACAGTGTAGGCAGCTGAAATCAGTTTCTCCGTGAGAGCTGTGCCCTTCATTCGGTGGAAATTCTTGTTCAAAATACAAAGTCATCATCTGATGATTGCCCAAAGCGACTGCATACTGACTG
Source organism: Lepetodrilus schrolli (assembly GCA_032361225.1). Lineage (NCBI taxonomy): Eukaryota > Metazoa > Mollusca > Gastropoda > Lepetellida > Lepetodrilidae > Lepetodrilus > Lepetodrilus schrolli. The sequence continues at coordinate 9,021 of JAUTBT010071388.1, forward strand.
GCCTCAATTCCATATTTATTTTGTCCGTTAACTTGTCTGGGATCAGCGTTTTTCTTCAACAGCTCGCCAATGTCTCTGTTACCTGTGATGGCTGCCAAGTGAAACAGTGACTCAGAGGTTTTCGACGAGACCCAATCCAACATTTCTTTCTGCTCAACGAGAGCCTCTACACAATCCGTATGTTCGTATTTGACAGCGAGTGCCAATGGAATATTTCCACCAACTTCTGTTAAGAACATCGATCTCAAAGTTTCGGAGTCGTTCTCAACTGATTTGATAAGTTCAACAATCATCTTCAAACATCCGTACTGTGCGGCCAAGTGCATAAGTGGCCTCTTGTGGTAGTCTCCCTTCATGACCGTCACAACGTGACCGCGGGCCGAATACAGCATGGCCAGTGCTGCATGTTCTACTCCAAGATTCAGAGCATATTCAATGGTCCACAATTTACTCAGTCGTGGATCACGGATGCAATACACCGGCGAACGACTGACGGAGGATCCAGCGCTGCTCACACAATATCTAAGCCAACCAAAGTACATCAGTTCATTGGACCACTGGTGATTAGCAACAGTGCCATGATTCTCATACAGCATGTGCAGTAGACTCACGTGGCCCATTGCTCTGGCGTAATCAGGGGGTGTCTTCTCCTCTGTGTCTGCCACTTCCAGCAGGCCAGCATCCTTCTCAAGGATCTTTGATACAAGTCTTGTTGATCCCCACTGGCACGCGTAATGAAGGGCAGTTTCTCCCATGCTAACCTGTCCTTTTCGGTCTGCCTTGTACTTCATTCTGAGATTAACTGTTGGAACTTTGTCTATGATATGTTGACAGAATAATCCGTGGCCTGCTCTGGCGCCTACGAGAAGAGCGCGTGACGCGGACTGAACAAGTTCGTCTAGCTGGTTTGTAAAATGCAGCTCTGCGAATTCGTACAGTGTACTAAAGCATGTTCTAGATCCAGAACGGCCGGTGTATTCCATTAATTTGCTCATATCCTCTAATGTCGCATTCGGTGTTTTCTGATAGATCTTCAGAAGAATCTTCAATACTTTCGCCTTTCCTTTCTTGGCAGCAAATCCAAGACTATATAGTATGTCCACTGATTTCTCTAATCCTAGATTTTCAGCAAAGGACAAGAGCATCTCGACTACGTCTCCGTGTCCATGTAAGGTGGAATGTTCAAGCGCTTTGTTGATCTCATCTGAAGGTCTGCTAGGCTTTGCTATTTTGAATGTCTTTATCATCACCGTCACCAAATCAGTGTCACCCGTCTTTGCAGCTAGTCGGAATACTCGGATCCATGTTTTGTGTGTCAGCTTCTCTGGGGCAGAGTTGGCAATGTTCTCAGCTATGAGTCTCAGCACTGGTGTCAATTTCCTAGAGATTGCCACTTTAATAATCCAGTTTTTGACAATCAACGTTCCCAGGCTGCTCAATGTCTCGATACATTCATAGATTTCAGTGTTTGTTCTCTGAAAGTTCATGAGGATGACCACGTCTGTGATTGTGCAATCATCTATGATATGTCGAGACAAAATCTCTGAAGCGTCTACGTTGCCTGTCTTCAGCTTTTCTCCTAACAATATGAACAAATCAGATTTGCTGAAGACTGCGAGTGTTTGTAGAAGTATGGTAGTGACGTCACACACATTTAGAATCTCTTTCATGAGGTCAAAGGCTGAACTTGACTCATGTGATTGTGACATAGTTCGGAGTTGTCTCCCTTCTGTGTATAGAGAAAGTAAAGAATCGTACAGAGATTTCACGGTCTTAACGCTGTCGTTTGACTTGAACACTTTGTTCTCCTTCCCAGACTTTAATGATAGCACTTTTGTCCGGAGTAGTTCCAAATCCTTGTGTACACCAGGCATCAACGATACCAGTATTTTACTTGCGGTCTTGTCCAGTGCGGAGGTACTACCCAGCCGATCTTTCTTTTCATACCAAAACTGTATCGTCTTGACGTTGCAACTTGCAATGGCTACATCCCCCACAGAACATTCACAAGACCCCGTTAACAATCTTGGAAAAGCGGGCTGCATCATTATTTCCTTCACCAGCCTGATGTCACCTGATATTGTAGCTGCATGCAAAATGTTTCCTTTCAATGACTTTCCCATGCGTGCCATGTACAGGAGATAGTTTATCCGTTCAATTTCCGGGTCTTTCCGGGACCCTGGGGTGGTCTTTAGAATTCGCGTGGGTGCATGGTTTTTACTTCGCTTTGTTTTCTTTGATTCCATCGTACTTTTGAAGATACTACTTCCGTTTTGCATAGCCTCAGCGACATGAACAGATATGTTATACACACCAGGAAACATCTTCACAGATTCGGTTCGTTCTACATTGTTAGGAACAGGACGTTTGACTCTCGGATAGAATTCCGGGACGGCTTTTGTGAAGTACGGAGGCGCCCCATTCAGCAGAAGCAGCTCAGCAAGCTTCCAGTGTCTGCGAGACAGAGTATGCCATAGGGCCTGCGACTGGGGACTCTGAGAGGCGCACAACCCGCTCCGCTGGACGACGAATTTCAACACTTTCAAGACTGATTCAACATCACCATTGGCACATAGTTTGTTAATGAAGTCATTTCTTCTCAGCAAAGCTGATTGCTTCTCACTGACATACCCGTATATATACATGGACATGTTTGATATGAGGTCTCGCATATCGACAGGACGAGAAGACATTCGTTGGAGTAGGAAGTTAATTGCTGATTTATGTTGTGATTCAGCTGCTGCTCTCAAGCACAGCCCGAGAGTGTAACCAGTCCATTCCACACGTCCTGTGCTTTCAAGAGCCTTCATCGCCACATCAACAGGACCTTTCATTAGGACCTCCACCAGACTGGCACTGAAATTAATAATATGATCTGCGTAATTATCGACGTCTACACGTACGCTTAGCATGCTATAAGGTATGCATATTATCCACAAACGTTTCCACAAACTATGCTGGGTTGGTATATCATGTTCGTAATGAAAATAATAATGATAATAATAACAACAACAATAATAATAATAATAACAATAATAATAATAATAATGATAATAATAGCAACAATAATAATAATAATAATAATAACAATAATAATTATCTACGTACAATGAACACTAGCATGTATCACTACCACAATGCCTGACAAACACAGATGACATCTTTTTGAAACTAACCACATTTTCTCGCCATATTCCATCTCCTTGAAGGAATCTGTATCACCAGGTGCCACTTCGTCTTTCTTTGTTGCTCTCCCGACCGAATCTCCGTCACTTTCTGCGTGGGCTTCATTATCGCCAGTACTTTTTGAAATATCGTCATCTTTTTGTGTGATCTGAGGATGTTCAGGGTCAGCTGACGCACACACTGGACGCTCGACGACGTCGTAGACGATAAGGGCACCACGGGTCAGCAAGTACTCGACCACTGGCCAGTTGTGACCAAGGGCAGCTTCTCGTAATGCTGAATTGTATTCTACAGGACAACAATTGTCTTCTTTCTGCCACCTTAAATGGTAAATAAGCAAAATGAATGTGCATGTATATAACAATATTTTCACATTACATTTAGTTGCAAATTTCCAACAGAGTATTTACCGATGATATAGACAGAACCAAATCGTCCATTTTTATTACTATTTCATACTTTTCACTTGCAAGGAGACATACGTTAGCCTTATATTCAAAGACCGGATTATTATTTTAAGACTTACTTGTACTTTTCACATAGGAACTGGACGATAGACAACCTGGCGTTGTTTTCTGCCTCGACGCTGTAGAACCATTGCACATAGCTGCAGTAATGTCTGCTACTGGCTGCAGGCAAAGGAAATGACACAGGACGTGAATTCATTGTCAAGTTAGTCTGATTTCTGACTCATAACTGATTTCATAATGAATGTTTAGAATGAATTTGAAAAGTATGAAACGGTAACATTACACATAGGCACACTCGTTGAAGAAAGATTTCCGCCCGCACCCCTCCATTTTTTCATGTTGTCCTCTCCCATCTTTAACATTGAGAAAACATTCCGTCCTCATATTTAATAGTTTCTAGAAATGAAACACAGCAATAGACCATACTCGGACAGTTCCGTTGGTTATCCGAGTGTCATATCATGTGACATCCGGCTTCCATATTAGATTTATATCGACACACGTGAGTTCGAGATGTACATTTATTTCTTGCCATGTCGTTAAATCAGTATCCTTACAAAATTGCGTTATTCTAATGCCGCGGATATCATTGCATGTTATAAAAGGACACACACGTGAATAGAATGGAAGAACAGGCATGGGGTGCGGGTGGAAATCATACCCTCGTTGACATAAAAACATGTAAATACTGTTCATAAACAGAGGTTGTGGCAGTATTGCTAACATGGACATTAATAGAATCCAAGCAGTTGATAGGAGTACGAGAACTGTGTATCTACTGTGTGTATAGCAATCACGATACCTTACGAGATAAAGGTATTACAATCTCGTAGTGGATACGAGAGCTTCATGAAAGGATTTCTATTTCGCCAAGTGATTGTATACATACAACCAGAGAGGGCTTTATTGTTTGACATTTTCTTACAATGGTTGTATTAATGCTACCGCTTTGTCATAGTGGCTTCATGTTCATCTTCATATATATATATATA
>JAUTBT010071399.1:0-13668 GCA_032361225.1 Lepetodrilus schrolli
ATCTCTCTATATATATATCTATCTATCTATATATCTCTCTCTCTCTATATATATATATATATATATATATATATATATATATATATATATATATATATCACTAGCGTTAGTATTCAAATACCAATATTAAAATATTAGATTATTAAAGTCAACTTTATTTTAATTGTTATATCAATTATATTCACTTTTAAATCGATGAACATAATGGATGCGGAGAGAGAGAGAGAGAGAGAGAGAGAGAGAGAGAGAGAGATGGAGAGGAAGGAGAGGAAGGAGAGGAAGGAGAAGGAGAGGAAACAAAATATCCAAGTTAATTAAACCCAACGTTTAACAATTACAATGCCAACGCATTCTACAATGACACATTGTTTATGATAGTTATCCTCAATATACTGTCTACTACAAACAACCGAAATTCTATTTTAAACTCAGTGGGAAAATGTATGATATTTCTGCCGCAATGCTAAATATTGTAATCACTACTCTAACGGCCGCGAGGGGAATTCCTGCCTAGAACCATCTGATCACCGATGGAGAAAAAAAAGTCTATCCGAGTGGAGAGTAAGATTGATCAGTATGTAAAATTACTCTGGCGTTTCGCCCAGTCAGAAGTATGTCGCCGTAGAAGCCTGTAAGTATTGCCGCCATAAACTCTTCGCGCGAGCTCATAGGCGTTTTCCTTGCAAATGTGAGGTATCATAGGTTGAGTTTATAACCTAATATCGCCAGTGCGACTATAAAGTTTGACAGTGCACTCGGTTGAAACGTGAAAAGGTTCACGAAGGGACAGCTTTTCCTTGCCAAGTTTAGGTATTGGCGTATGCTCACACTATCGATTTGCATACTTTTTACTAAAATCACAAGATGATTCAAACGTTCAAAGTTACTTCGTAATGAAGACCGAACTATTCTCAAATTATGCATTCTACTAAAAAAAAAATAACCATCGAACATTACTTCAATACTGTTTTTTTTTTTTATGGATGTGTGTATAACCGGTTGATGAAAGATTATGTCGAATGATGACGAAACATATTAATAATAGAACATCCAAATCTAAAACATTTATTTATGACAAATCAGCTCAAGACATAAACAAAAAAACACTGAAAATAATACTGTATATGTTATTAATTGATTACTATCCTGTGAGAATTTGAGAATGAAAGATACCGTGACCGTTATTGCATTACAGCAATTTACATCCAACTTTACGATTGTATTTTTTAGACTTTCAGATTTTATTTGTTACCGCTATCTTCCATGACGGCTGTACTCTCACCGCGGTTTTAAATCAGGAAGTAGTTAGCATGCCCCGGAGAAACGAAAGAGATGTAAACTAGACCGTGCGGGGTGTTATCGTTAAATATGTCCGAGATTGCGTTCTTCCTGTATGTGTGGTAGAATATAGCCCCCGGGCAAATACTCACAAACAATTGATAATTGTTTTACAGCTGCCGACGATATGTGGAACTGTCTTTACTCTCTATTACGTCGCTCGTTAATATAATGCCGAGTATTAGAGCTGACCTCCTACAGGTCCGTTAATGACTGTTATTTCATGCCTGATAGTTTCCAGCTGGTTGTGATATATTATAGACACCGGGGATAATTAAAGACTTAGAGTGCGGTTATTTAAATTGCAGACCATGGATGTACATTTCGTACAGAAGTATTGGCGGAAATTCAAACTGAAACTTTTCATCTAATGTCTGGACAAATTACACCGAGTGATGTCGGCAGCTAGAGAGGCTGTGTGGAGAGATACGTGTATATTAATATAGCCATGAACATATCAGAGACCGAGAGAGAGAGAGAGAGAGAGAGAGAGAGAGGGAGAGAGAGAGATGGGAAGGGGGAGATATATATTATTGGAGTGTCATACAAGTCTACATCCTAGTATGTACTTAGTATATCCTAGTATATAATAACAAAATGACCTGCTCAGACTTACCAGACAGGATTAAAAGGAAATAGGATGCTGTTTTTATGTGATAGTTAATTGTCAACGAAGAAATGAGAGAGAGAGAGAGAGAGAGAGAGAGATAGAGAGAGAGAGACTAAACCCATCTGAATGATCTTCAGCTGCCATTCCATCAGTACTGTTTATAATACTAGGATATCATCTAATTAAATCCTCCAAACCTAAGACCATTTAACGGATGTTAAGTAGGCATAATGGTTTGCGTTTCGAAGATGATCTAATCCCTCACTTACTGCTCTTTTGGGTACGCTATTTTATCTGGATATCAAGAACTCATCTGGACGTATAATTAAATACATATCTTGTACGTCTGATATCTGCAACAGCCGTCTACACTTAGAAGTTTAGTGTGCACATCTTGTCGCATATTGCCAACGTCATGTTGCAGATGTCACATTCAGGTTATGCAGTTGGTGTCGGACAGTCTCGACAGGCATCGTTCTTGCTATCACAAAAACGTACGCACTTAAATATCAGATACCCAATAAATAACGTTGAATTATTCTCGGGCCTAGCACATAGCTTGACTAGATTTTAACACTGCTAAATATGCCAAGTCTGGAAGCTGAAAGTTGAAGCGAATCCCGTGTCCTATAATGTGATTTTGAGCTCTAATTGCGGATCCCGAGTGCATTCGACGAGAATCGTATTATTACGACGTTTGCTCGGCGCTCCGAGTTATAGACCATCGCTCATGTCCGCTCGGTCACGGCTTGTGGAATCGATTCAAGCACTTAATCCCAACTCAGCCAACAAAGAAATTTATTTTTCGCTCGACGGCACGTCGAAAACGAGAACTACCGTAAACATCAAACTCATTCTTCGATAAGCTCAGTCGATGAGGGGAGTTTAGTGGGCGAGGTAATCATGCCCCAGTCGCTGGCACGAATGGTAAAGCAAGCGGTTATATTTATGTCTCCAACCAAAAAAAAAAAGTGATAATATGATATAAACGAAATTTACTGCCGGTGTCGACCCAAGGTGGCCTCCGCGCAAATATTGATCCGTATCACATATGGAGAGTATTGATTTGCCTCGAATGCCGCGTTAAACTAGTTCCTAATGTTTCAAGGAAACACGCACCACTTCCGCTGTACAAGTCGCGTACGTCTGGCGTTGAGCTTGTACCGCACAGCACGAGCGCTAAACTAAATTACTTACGAGTGTCAGCATTCAAATGCTCTGGAGAAATCTGAATCGGCAGGCACGAAACGTGCCATCGATCATACGCGCGTATCATCCGGTCACGTGCGGTATTTGCATACGGCAGCCATTGAGTCGCAGTCGAATGTAGGGATGAGCTGCAAAATTAATTATCAAGACACAAGAGAGTAGTGCAGGATTCGGGGAGGTCGCCAGCGAAAATTGAAAACCCTAGAGTGGCAATTGACGGCAAATATCCACATGAATTCACAGCCTGTAGTGTCGGCCTTGCACAAAGCCGACTCGGATATTCTCACCCTCGCGGGGTCCAGAGCGCCGCTATCTCTAATCGCTTTACAGTGCGGTGCGTTTCGCCCCAGGGGATGCATTAATTGTCACTAGCCTTCATTATCAATTTCGTATGATTAGGGGCTGCCTGTGGATGGAAATTTTGCAATATTAATCCGGGCTAAGTTATCAATCCAGCTTGCGAAAATGGGATTTTCTTCATTAATTCTCTTTCAACATTAGAATCAGTTTAGTCGCAATGCACTAGCGCCGATGTGTATAAATTGAAGCCGAAACGCTTCGAGAGATCCTAAGAAATGTAGGAAATAAGTTTCACGTATTCAGAATGTAATTTCGTACAGGAAAGCACCTACGGAAACTTAGTTCCGCCGAGTGTGGTCGCTCACCGTATACAACACAAACTGGGTATTTGCAGGTAGAGACAAGTGTTCCAGTTAACGGTTGAACGTTATATTTACAACGTTGCTCCCAATTGCTTGCTCTGTTTTTAAAACACTAAGTGTGAGTGTGTGTGAGTGTGTGTGTGTGTGTGTGTGTGTGTGTGTGTGTGTGTGCGGTATTATCTCTCAATATTTCATCTCTTTTCCTGCTCTCTCTCTCCTCTCTCTCTCTCTCTCTCACGCATACACATACATACGCACGCACACGCATGATCTGCATAATTTTAGCATAATCACATGTCCATGCAGCATGTGGTGCTGACGTTTCCAGGGTTACAGAAGGCAAGATCAGTCACGCAGTTAATTCCTACCGCTTTATCTTGCCCATTGTCACTCCAACTTGCCTCCCCTGGATTTCTAGACTGATTACGACATTTACTCCTGCCGTAATTCAGAAAGTGCTTCCTGTCACGTGACCACGAAGTGGAAACAATTCGCGGACGAGGTTTGCGCACGGATTCAAGTGGCAGTAGATCGCCTTTGTTTGACAGTCAACCCATTTGCTTGCTGACATTACCATCCTGCAACATATAAATTATTAAACGTGAAAGGTTGATTCAAATGTTGTCTGTGAATCCCAGGAGAAACATAACTCTCTAAGCACGATAGCATCATTATCATTGTCAAGCTTTGAGCACCAACATTTCATGGCGTATTCTAAAATTAGTTATTCCAAGGCCTCAAACTAGTCCATGACACACACTGGCATTAAGACAAATACTATAGTAACTACTAGAAACAGTATATGAATAGCCGCAACGAAACAAAAATGTGCCCCAAATCGCTTATGGTTGAAGCTAGTACCGACCAACTGCTGAAGCTGAATTCATTTATGTTTTATTCTGTCAGAGAAGCAGCATGTGTCTACATTAATAAGGCCTGCAAATGTGTCTCGACAGTTATCAATACATTGACATGATACGGTTCAGGTAGTTTGACACGAAGGTGTTCTAGTCGTGATTTTAGTCTTTGGTTTTAAATCAGGAAGCCCGTCTTACTTCACCCATTACCAGTTTGACTTTAGTCCAACGTGCTTGTTCTAAACGCCAAACCAATGGCACGCTCTAATATCGGACGGCCTAAATGCCCAGAGATTGATAAGGACCGCCGTCGTGATGCGACCTCGCGTGGTAGAGTCACGCTGCCTAGCACGCAGCCAGCGTCGTTCTAATCAAGCGTTCGGCGGGTGATGACGGGTCGAACCGGTCTTCCGGTCGATATCCGGGTCAGTACGCGGCGGAAGGTGGCGTTGCTGCACGCTCAGCACGTGCACGATCGACGTTAACTCGGCGACGGAGGCGGCGCGAGATTGACGCAGCTTGGACGGGGAAATAAGAAATATCGACGAGCGCGCGGGTTGTCTTTGTTAGGGCCTCCGGTAACAGTAATCTGATGTGGACCATATCCTACGAACTGGCAAACCCTTCCGCCCGCGTGATCTCTTCAACGTGTATGTCGTCTCCCGAGGCCCAGCACTTCTCTCCCTTCTAGAAATTTGATTACAGGGGTCTGAGCGCAGAGGTTGTGGGGATCACAGACAAACAAAGGCAATCTTTTAGCCCCCAGCTCCTGCCAAGGCTTCCGGCGCTTACTAAATAGAGCTTCGATTTCCCCCCGTGGTGAACACATGCGTCCATCTTCTCTAACTCCACCCACGACACATGAGACCTTGCTTACTATACACGCATCTATACCTCTCCTTTCGGAAGTTCAACTATTAATTTCACTCTTAAAGCAGTCTGCAATATGTAGTAACGACGATTTCAATAATATGCCTCAAAAGTATGATGGATGCTCATATTGGTGGGATTTCTCCTCTAATTGCCAACAAAACAATTAGACTTGGTTGGAGGTGACTGCCTGTGTTTGCCTCAGTACATTCCTCTAAGCCGCGGGGAGTCTAAACAGCCTTCAAATGCTTTCTCTGTAAGCTGTTTTGTCACGACCGACGCTTTTACAAACCCCGTCCCCTGTGAGGGAATGGCTCACGAGAGGATCGAGCAAACGCTTTGTAGGATCCTCTGCTAGAAGTATCATTAGCCTATGTTTGTAGTGTCTAAACACATGTCTTAGAGATCCTGAAACATCAGAAACCATTGCAACTGTGTGAACCTGCTCTACAACATATTGGTCAGTCTTCAAATAAAACTGATACTGTATGGCTTTGACGCATGCTGCAAATTAGAGTTTGCAACGGACGTAACCAACTCAACTATCGTTTCGTGAAACTATTCCCCGGGCCGTAAGGGGCCCGCGGTACGCCCAGTTTATAATTATCGCAATTGGAAAAGCTTGCCTTTAATGGCCTGTGGGTGACGGTGCCGACGCCGTGTAAAGGTGTGGCGTATCGCCGAGGTCAGACCAGTTTAATAGCAGATTAATACGCAGCATTTGCAGCGCTCATTACATGGGGATGCCGAACACGTGAGCATTTCCCGTAGATGAATTCAGGCTGGTATTAGGAGCGCGCAAGATACTTATAGATGACTGTGTGCATTAGGGAGACGGTATTCACGAGGGTTTAAAGCAATCACTGACTCAATTCTCATAGCCTGCAGCTTACTGTAGAACTCCGTGCATCCTGTCTTCCTAAATGCGGCCGAGAATGGATCGTCAGGATAAATTAAATTGATCCTATAGTATAACGTATAAAGTACAGCGACCGTCAGTATGAAGTATAGTTGTTTATGTTTCCCCCATTGTAATCTCGATTGAACATATCAGTTCCCCCGTATTTACATTGCATATATAAGTAATGATTTTTATTGAATAACACCACATATTGTCATTACTATTGCTAGTGAATTTCATCTCGTTGATGCATGCATAACAGTACTATATTAAAATCTCATGCAATGTTAAAACGTGATAATGACTGTAAACGCATTCTTGTGTATATACTACAAAACAACCAACTAGGTAAGGGACAACACGACATGCATCTCTATTAAAGCCATGCACGTCAATTCAGTTTTACGTTCACGTAGAATCCAATTTAATATAGGCGTAGGCGTTACAAACGATGTACATTGCCAGGTCCGCTGGGGTATAGAGTCTCGATGACTGATGGGTGGCTAGCCTTATCACTACGTTAACTGTAGTGCGACGTCACTGGACTCGCGGAGAAATAACGAACACCAATCAAGCTTAGGGTGAAGACAAGACAAATATAGGGGCCACAGCAGGCTTCCAGAAACGCCGCTCCGATAGTCACGCTCTCTCATAGTCACGCTCTCATGGTCACGTACTGTTTAAACCAACGCCAGGAGTTAGAGTAGGGGAAAAACGCTCGCATAATCACGTACTCTGTTAAGCCCAACCCAGAGCTTGAAGCAAGGGATAAGAGGCTTAGCGAGAAATATCTTTACTATAGTTTCGTATTGACGCCCGCTACGTGTATCCTAACCTCTATCAATTGTGGCAAAGTCCTCAGTCGGAGATCGTGTCGGCCCTTTGTCACCCCGCGTGTTCACGGGCCACCGGCAGCGGGTGGTATTGGAGGAGGTTCGAGTATCCAGACAAACGTGGAGATAACGCCAACCATAATTTACCGGCCAGCCCACGGTGTGAGATACCGACTCTTAGTATGTATACGTAGCGTGGTTATATAGTAGACCCTCCCTACATCTCGCGTTACTCTCGTACGTCTACCGGGTAGACACCGCCGATATATCAAGTACAAACTGCGTTTCTTTGTGGCGGTTTTTATAAACATGGAGTGGTTAGAGCGTCACCAATTATTTCTCTCTCTCTCTTTTCTCTCTTCTCTCTCTCTCTTCTCTCTCTCTCTTCTCTCTCTCTCTCAGTACAAACTGCGTTTCTTTGTGGCGGTTTTTATAAACATGGGGTGGTTAGAGCGTCACCAATTATTTCTCTCTCTTTTCTCTCTCTTCTCTCTCTCTATCTCTCTCTTCTATCTTCTCTCTCTCTTAATATTTTAAACCTCGTCTCTCTCTCTCTCTCTCTCTCTCTCTCTCTCTCTCTCTCTCTCTTAATATTTTAAACCTCGTGTAAAGTATGTTTAAGAGGTGGTAGTAGTGTAATGGTATGGAATTGTCGGTAGGCAAAACATCTGGTTGTGAATATCTGGATGTGTGCATGTGATCAATATCCATCCTGGCGCGTGTACACAGAGAGCACACTGAACAGCATATCGACGTAGTATCTAACAGCCAGAAATGTTCTTGTGAGGTTTTTGCATATTGACGCAGAACTGCAAAGTGGCAATGTCGGTGAGGCCTCGATTACATAAATCTGTAAGGTGTCACACATGTAGGTCTGTGATGTGGCATTTACATACATCGATACACGTGGGCCTATCTACGATGTCGCACTTCCGGTTACACGTGACACTTGCATACGTTGATACAGTTTGACCTATGTAAGATTTCCCACTTCTAGTTACACGTACGTCTATGTAAGTGTACATCCTGACTTGCCTGTGGTCGATTTTCGTTCTTCTGTGATATATAAAAAACCCGAATACTATGAATTTTTTTTGTCATATCAGATATACCGACATATAATTTGACCTGTACTATTCTCGTATATTCAAACACTTGCCAGATAGATACCAAGTGGTGTCTACTACACCTCACTTGAACATAAAATACGTTCAGTGATAGGGAATTTATGGTTTGTGTATTAAACACTCCAGCAGACGTTAAATAATAATCCAATCATATAGCAAGTTTGGCGAATCAAATTCTGCACTTAATCCAGCTGTATTCACCACTTAGGAACTGTTATCTACCCTTACCTGATAATATACATATTGGCATGGATAGCATGTTCTGGCTTTTCAGATGCGTATTATGTTTATATCAGAGACAGATACATGCCCGCCTATCTACTGATTATTTTACACCTCGCATGCGGCTCTGATACTGATATAGTGAACGTTGCACTGTGATTCATTTGGAGACATTCTTGTCGCGGTATGATAACTTTGTCATATCTTCTTTTCAGACTCGGTGTCGAACTGGCGAGAAACGCAAGGCTCCGTCGTCTCAGGACAAGAAGGCGAAGAAGTCTCCATTACCCGTGGAGCATCACGTCAATGGAGCCTTTAAACCCGTGGACAAGACGAAATCAGGTGATGCACCAAAGCCGAGCCCGGATGATAAACATTCCCATGACCAGAAGCTTCCGTGTCAGGAGAAGAAGCATGCGCCAGAAAAACATTGCAGGTATATATATAAATATATATAGTATATGGCTTGAATTATGTATTGCTCTTGACATTTATGGTAAATGTGATAGTTACTAGTATTTAATTTGGTGTATGCCTTCATTAATTATGCAGTTGTCATCCATAAGCAGATCAGGATGTATATATATAGGATTATGACTAGTTTGCCGTTTAGTGTCGGGGGATTTTGAATATGCACATACCTTTATACAAGTATATTCTTACCTATTAGGAAGGGTGGGATTATGAGTTATGTATTGGTAAGGAAAGTCAAATTCAGAATTGCGTTTTGGGTTTTGCTTATTTCACCTATAATATTAACATCTGATACGTGTTCTGAACTTCCATCTCATTTCTGTGTTGTTCACAGTCCACTGAAGGAATCCAGGGCGGCCAACGTCATCGACCCCAAGCCACAGACCTGTGACAGACTGGGCGAGTTTTCACCACCCTCTGTGAAGAAAGACAGACACCAGGGTCGCGATGATGTTGGTTCAGAGAATATTGCCATAGTACAAGCGACGAGACTTCCAGAGCTCGTGAAACCTGTGAAACCTCCCGTTCTGGAGATACCGACACTCACGGCCATTACTAAACCTATAGGTTAGTGGTCTTTATATTCGCTCCAATTGTCAAACCTATAGTTTGCTTAACAAGACACCCGTAATAATTTGGTAATGTATTAAATAATAAGTGTTTTCTGATCTTTCTTCAGATGCGACCAAAGTGGTGAAGACGGTTATCAAGAACGAGAAGAACACACCTAACAAGGAGCCTGTTATTGTTCCACTAACACACGTGAATAAGGTCACAGATGACCAAATCAAGAGGGAAGTCAAATTGTCCGTGAACTCTCTAATTTCACACTCGGAACCACGTGTCCCGGAAGTTGCGTGCTCCGACATTAACGTCACGGATTCAGTGTGTGTTACTGAGGGTTCTGCTGAACCAATTCCGTCAGTTTCCGGTAGGAATGACACAGGAAGTCGAAGTAATTCTCCAGTAAGTGACGTTGTTCGTCCCATCAATTTGAAATCGTCATCGCCATGTTTATCAAGTTGTCCTTCATCTCCAGAACCACAGGAGGACACGGAAGTGTGTCAAAGAACTCTTCCAATGTGCGCAAAATATGCAAGGAATCATTCCAATAAATCAGTAGACAGACAAACAATGACCCACACAAGTGTTCCGCAGGCTAGAGAACCAGAAAAGTGCAAAGACTCTGCCATGTTAAAACCACATTTTCCTCAGGAGACAAAATCCAAGATGGCTGATGAACCCAGTCCCAAGAGTGTGAAGAAAGATGAGAAATGTCTATCCCGGCCATTGCATGACGCTAGAGCATCCAGTGAAGTCCCACATGAACGGCAACCGGAAACTGGCGATGCTGCCTTCAGCGACTACATGCGACTTCTTGCCGCTGGCCATGGCTCACAGATGTTGTAAGTATTCTTGCAATTACTTTCTGCATATGACAACCCTTCTCAATTACCTTGACTCTACTGTAGTAATTTAAACGGGGACAATCACTATGTATTTGAAAAGGAACAAAATACTATTTGTTTGAAAGGTAAAACACATTTCACTTTAAGCACTATATGATCTGTACATTTTCAGACACCAACCTTCTCCTGGGATCGAATCCTTATACGCCGTCAGACCACCAGAACTGCACGTAAACGCTACAATGATGCACCCTATCCACGCATGCTCAATGTACAGTCATCCAGGATTTATGCAGAAGGATCCAATGGCGTATCCCGCAACAGCTGCTGCTGCAATGCCTACATCAGTAGGAGCCCCGTGCTTTGCTCCCATGCATCTGATGCCTGCACGGGTACCCTATGCAGTACCTCCACCCCCTCAGGCAATAATGGACATGTCCAGATCCCTGCAGTATTTGCCCATGCCAGGGACTGTGCCATATCACTGTGGGGCCATGGGTGGATTGAAAAGAGGGTCCGAGATAGAAGCTTCTTCCGTTTTGGACTTGTCGACTTCCAAGAGACTTCGATTGGAATATCCATCTTCCGATTATAGAATGGATACTTTATCAGGTTGTCACGGCTTTCAACCATATGGGTATGATTATAGGATGAACGAGGAACTTGTACGGAACATGCACGTGGAGGAAGCATTTAATCAAACAGGAAGTGTTGACTTTAAACCGTACACGCCATCTTGGTTTGATCATGCTGGGAAGACTATACTGCATATGTGCACATGTGCGGAAAACCGCCCAGGAGACATCCGGTTCTGGTCTGTGGAGGATGTGTATAGGTTTATCTCCATGTTAGACGGCTGCAGTATTTACGCAGAGGTGAGACTTGCTAAATAAGTATTTATTTGTGTTGCAGCATGCTACATTCATCATCCACACATATATATGGATGTCAGCATGCCAGTGGTTTAGTAGATGGAGCGTCCAATGTAGGTGGCGTTTCAAATGAAATCGTACGATATCTCAATAGACGTGCCAGTTTTATGATGGCGTCTTCTTTGCCAAAAATGAACATATCGTTAAAGTATTCTCAAAACCTCCTTCAAAACTATACATCTATTCCGGTTGGTAGACACACGATCAAATTCATTTATATTCATATTACTGTTGGGTTATGTAAAGTTAAACTGGGTCCGCAGTCATTATACATGAGATGGGTAGTAGACGTGGTCTAATTCAAACCAGTCGTAATGCTAGTAGTAGCACTTCAACGGATTGACGCGGATGTAATTAATCTCTTCTCGTTTAAACCGGTGGACGTATGCCAGAAATACCAACTTACCAGTAGTCGTGCTGCAAGTATCATTTACACCAGCAGACTACACGAGACTAAGCGTAGTCGAGACTAGTCGAGTTTCTATCAATTGCCTGAGCTGTCTCACGAACAGTCGCCTCGACTAGCTGCACAACACGTACTCGGACTGAAATCAGATTAATCCCGCTGTCGTTGTATACCTGGACAGTGTCAACACTCTGAAATTGACAATATGTATACCAAACCAAACTAACATCCTAGTACGTATCTTGTACACAGGCATTTAGACACAGCATTAAGGATATGTTGTAGACATGCTATATTGGCATATTGTAGACATTGTTTAATTACGCATGTTTTGCATACATATACTGTAGGCATACATCATAAGAGGCATATGTTATTGGCAGCTATTGTAGACACTGTGACTTGAATAGAACTCGTATCGGTCGCAGTTAACATGTGAAATGATTATGTGTCCATTTATGCCACATACGTTGCAAGACATTAGATTAAAAGCAGAGTTATATTGAATAGTAAATCCATGATGATATTATTTTTACATTTGCGTGTGTGTGTGTGTGGGTGGGTGGATGTGTGTGTGTGTGTGTGTGTGTGTGTGTGTGTGTGTGTGTGTGTGTGTGTGTGTGTGTGTGTGTGTGTGTGTGTGTAATACCAACAGCAACATGTTCTATAAGATATGCTTCATTTTGAATTACCATCATCTATGATTTTGCTTAGGCATAATATTTATTATATTATTTTCCTTTTCAGAATTTCCGAGAACAGCGAGTAGATGGACGTATTCTGCCTTTACTTACAACAGATCACCTCATGAAAAACCTGGGCATGAAACTGGGACCAGCTCTGTTAGCAACAGAAGCAGTTGCAAAGAAAGTACAAGAAGCAAGCAAATACCCCGGATGTGATAGCTGCCGGAAGTTGATTCTTGGAGCTAGCTAAACCGAAAGTGCAACAAATAATTGACTTTTCTCTTGGCTGAAATTCCGGCAATCGACTTTAGAAAATTCCATGGCTGGTTAACAGTGCTGTTAAATTATATGGGAAATGTGATATAAGTTATTCATGAACTTGGCGATGTGTCTGATTGCAGTTCAAGGACATGCCTGTGCCTGTGCTGTCTCCGGCTGTGCTCCGGCTGTGCTCCGGCTGTGCTCGTTGAGTTTTAAACTGTGTTGTGCTGTGTCATGTTCAGTACATGTAGCGTGCACCGTCTATACTGTATAGGAAATAATTTCCACAGTCATTGTTTCAATTTCATAAAAAAAATAATCTAATCTAGAATGATGTTTGTTGTTTGTACCAATATAATATGAAATATCCAACAGCCTCTATACAAGCCGCTATGTAATTTAGATCCAGTATAATACAATGCAGAATGACAAGGGCATGCTATTAAGAAATTATCATCACTGCAGAAGAAGAAGAAGAAGAAGAAGAAGAAGAAGAAGAAACCATCAGAAGAAGAAGAAGAAGAAGAAGAAGAAACCATCAGACATAAGTAAAACTTTTAAGATATGCCCTTGGGAGTGAACAAATACGATGAAGTCGTATAAGACCTGAGACTGCCAAGTACAACTTTGAAATAGGATATGCCGGCGAGAGTAGTGTCCCTGGTGTGATGGATGATATTACAACACTTGTCATAACTTGTTAATTATTCATAGTTAGTAGCATTTTACTGGCGGCATTAAATGACGAAGTATACATGGTCAATTTTTCTCAATATAATACATACACGGCACACAACGAGAGAGAGAGAGAGAGAGAGAGAGAGAGATAGAGAGAGGGAGGGAGAGGGGGAGGGAGAGAGAGGGAGGAGAG
>JAUTBT010071410.1:0-13666 GCA_032361225.1 Lepetodrilus schrolli
GTTGTCGCATTTATGTCTAAAAGCTTGAGGTCGCATTAAATTAGTGACGCATTAATTTCCTGATTTACAGTATTCCTAAACATGTCCTCCAAGTGCTCAACATACATTTAACCCTCTCCCTGCTGGAGGCAACCGGAGATGCCTTAATTAGCAGTGCCTGTGCCTAATCCAGCAGGGAGACGGTTAATAACGGTTCCTGGTCTTTATAGCAGTTCTGTGAAACGCGGCAGTGACTTTGAATTCTATCATATCAGTAGAAACAAACAATTAATTTTATTATTGGTTGATACATCGGCTAGTGCTATCTTATGTTACAAGAAACAGGAACACTAACAAATTTAAGGAATGAAAAAGACATTCATACGCCATGAGGCGCAACACTGTAAGGATAAGTTGCATGTAGATCATTTGTAACATAACAAAAACATACAAATAAATCTGTCAGACTGACACTGTGATGTGTAATCATGAAACATTGATGTTTTTAACTGCAGAAGTGTACTAGAATTGTTTAATCGTGCACTGCTGGGAGTTCTATTGTGACGTTCTATTTATCGTTTCCAGTAGTCATAAATTTATAATGGACAATTTAACACAATTTAAAGCTTAAATTAGCATGTATATTGAGAAACAATTCCCATGAGAATGTATTTTGTTACAACAAGTTTAATATAGTTATTCGTGGAACTATTTCCGTTAATCAAGTCAAGTAAGGCATATTACTCAAATGGTTTCAGAACAAAGAAATATGATGTAGAGGCATGAATAAATAAGCCAAGAACAATATGTAAATATGCTTAGAGTGTGTAATATTAACCTATAAGGGCTTCACTGGCTGTGCAAATAATGTAGGCTGCACACGAAAGGATTACTAATGTTTTCATTACCTCATTCCAGAGGATTACCAGAAGGAAATTACGTATTTAATATAAAATGGACAATACTTGCCGTCCTTATTAGTCTACCATCTATTCAATATTACCACAATACACTATTCCACGCCGCGATCCACTGTTCCACATCATCCGCTATTCAATCCCACTACCCACACAAACATCCATTATTCCACAGTAGCATTCATTGTTCCATCCCACCATCGGCTATTCCACACAACCACCCACCATTCCACAGTAGCATTCACCGTGATACACTTGTATTACTGTAGTTTAAGACAATAAGACACTAACTTATTAATTATTCATGAAACATTTCCATTAAAAAAATCCTGCATAAAAATCCCCTATATGTACTAAGTCTACTTAGTAACTGAAGCATGCTTTCTACGTTGTAGGTATCTGTCTTCTGAGAAGATCGTGTGATAGGAATGTGCCACGGATGTTTTGTTTTCGATACCAGAGTTTTTCAGCTGACGTACATAACTTTGTTTTATTGAATCCCTCTGGACAGCACTAGACGTGTAGGAGCAGGTCCAGGGATAGACGTTGTTACTGAAAGTAATGCGCGGAAGAATTCCAAGACGTTTATAAACAGCGGCAAATGTATCATCCGACTCGGAACAAATCTCCTAAATGGGTTTGATACACCGTTCAATCACCAAGTTCAAAAAGTTCAAAGACAGTCACGTGACTTCAACGAGTTTTAGGATCCAGGGTGTGGTTTCACGAAGCTCTCATACCCATGATGAAGTCATAGTGCACCATGTATAACAGATCGGTACGAGAGTGCTTATGATCTCGTACTAGTCAGTAGATACGAGAGCTTCGTGAAACGATACCCTGTATTTTTTCCAATCTGAATATGGTTTGGGGCGTATTTTCGCTTCAAGAAATTTAAGAACATTTTAAATTTTGGAGCGACTTAAATAATTGATTCATTAAAATAAGAGACGATAATAGTTTAATATTGACAATAATTATTGAAGTTATTTATTTTTAACAATCACACAACACATGATTCACATTTAAATTACGTAAAATAATATTATTTATCTACATGTATGTCTAAATAACGTTGTACTTTGTCCGGATGGAGAACCTCATATTAGGATAATTTAAAACTACTTGACAAAGAAAAGTAGTCCAACTTCATCAGACATATGAGTAAATATAATACACATCCCGGTGTGCTACCTGCAGCGATGATATAAATATGGGCACATTAGCACGTGACTATCTTCATTTTGATCACAAAAATTAAGTTCGAGCTCCAGGAGGGGTAAGAGGCATCGCATAGCCAGGGGCTTGTTGATAAATCAGGGCATGTTCCCCCGTATGCGTTGAACGCCCAGTCTCCAAGGACGACATTCTATGGGAAAGCCTATGTGTATGTCTTATTAACTCCACGTGAGTGTGAAATGTGAAATTACACTTGGTGGCTTACAGAGGCGGATGTTGCTGCACATCAGACCAGCTTATAAAACATACCAGGAAGGACATTTAGGTAAGTCAGTTTATGTAGAGTATATATTTTATATAGATGTATATAGATGAGTATGTCAAACTGTGATGTCATCTACGTAAAGTCCGTGTTATATGTCACACACTCGTTGTTCGAGAATGAGGTTTTAACACACTTGCAACCTATTACAATTGAGACTTGCTATGTTATGTGTCACACAACTGTCACATATTCAGAACTGTTGTTCGAGAATTAGGTTTCTCTCTCTCTCTCTCTCTCTCTCTCTCTCTCACACACCCACACACCCACCCAAACACACACACACACACAAACACACACACACACACACACACACACACACACACACACACACACACACACACACACACACAGAGCTTAAGTTCATCACTGCTCTCCGAATAACCTATACATTTATTACTTGTGTCTGGGTTGCAAGCTTGATTGCATTGTCTCGCACTGTTTGGAACATGTTCACTGTTTGGGAACACCTATAGTCACAACCACATAATATTATGATTGCCATATTTTATTTGTCTTCAGATAGTGGTGTATGTTATTGCAATATGTTGTCTGGTATTAACTGGTAAAAAGTAAACAGCCTAGAGATACAAAACTGAAATAGATTATGAATTGTTATCTTGCTCAACTAACCTTTTGCATTGGGTTTTGTAAGAAAACTTCAAGCCCAGATTTTCTCCAAATAATACACACTATGTTTGGAGTATTGAGATGAAATGTTGCATGCAGTTATTTCCCTTGATTTATCGGTATTAGTAATGGCTCTTTGCTGTAGCACATAGTTGCCACAGGTTCCTATCCCATATAAACAGATCACCACAAATATTGAAAGTACATGTAAAATAGCATTAAGCCCACAATCTCTAAAGTTTTGTCGTGTATGGGAAAGAGATTCCTGCTGTGATGTAAAACAATAACTCACTCACTCTAAAGTTTAAAGATAAAACAATAACACAATTTGTTGAACAAGAAATTACAGAAATTAGCTTAATAATACATTAGAAAATAAACCCATATATCTTAATTGTACCTGCTTTGAATTTGTAGATCAAATAGAATTTCACGTTTGATGAATTCAGATAAAAGCCTTATTAAATCCCACTGTTGAATGCCATATATACTACATAATACCTCTCGTCATAAGGCATCAAGTTCAAACTTTAATCATATTTATTTTGCATGTAGTTGTCAGGAATACATTACTTGGCATGGTACCACCCATCATGGTGGAGCCACATATGCATAGCCTCCTGTCAGCAAACTGCCCCCCCCCCCCCTCATCTGCCCTGTTCTCGAAGTCTGTAGGTTACCATGTTCTGCAGACGCACCTTGCTAATGGAAGATGGGAGTCAGATAGCGCCATTCAATACTACTGTGAGCTGGTCGTTGTTGACCGAGCGTTAATGGTCCTATATCTGCATGCTATGCCTTAGCTCATTCTACTGCCGGTAGCCGAAGATTGGAAGTGTTGCTTCTGTTTTGGTTCATGACTTTCATGTTAGTGGGAGGAGGAGGTTTCACCAGGCTGATCCAAGTCATGTCGGAGGATTCAAGTACACTTCTTTTCATGTTTTAGAAGGCAGTTGGTATGTATATTTTCACTAGATTACTGTTTTTGGAATTTGAAAAACTTTGTAAGTGATTCATATTCTGATTGTGAAGATGTTGGATGTCAGTAGCCAGGAGTTGTTATGATGGTGGATATGCATGTTGGGCAAACTGATGATAGTTATAGTAAAGATGGTAATATTTATGATAAAGATGATGATGTTTATGATAAAGATGATGATATTTTTGATGATGATAACAATTAACAATTATAATGTCATTATATATGTAAATACATTGGCACTATCTAATCATGATAGTGAAATATATCTAATATGTTATTGTCATGTTCATGAGAATAATTTCTATAATAGAAACTTGATATGTTATTCGTGTGGATATTTGATGCAGTAACTGCATGGAAGTGTGAAGACTGGCTGATATTGGGGTATCCTATGACATGGATTTAGATTAACCAATGATATTTGACACGTCAATTTGCAAATCAAGACAAGTAATAATCTAAGCTTGATTCACCTGTCATGTAAAAAATGTAATGGTTAGCCTGAGGAGCCCCATAGGTATAATTATTGAGAAGTTAGATATGGTTTAAAATCTTTCACTGTTCTTTGTCATTTGGCAAGAGTTAGCTGAATTCTTGAATATCGTATATCAGTCTAAGGCCAAAATTATTACTATATACATACTTATTCCATAAGAATGATACGTCACTTGCCATTCTATTCATCTCTGATTATTTACAATAATTAATCATTCATAATGTAACCTAAATTAATTAACTGAATTGGTTTTGTGTAGGAAATCTGTGAAAAGTAATTGATAGAACTTTCACGATTATTAGAAATGACACCTTATTCCCTGTAGCTCATCTATGTGTACCATAATACCAGGCATTAAAAATGTGGATCTTTTATCCACGTTTTATCCACACACGTAAATGGAAAGCCATATCTCTTCACATCCATGTTCTCTATATGTGGTGGATATAATTTCGTTTGGTGTAAAAAGAAAAACGGGAATTGATTTAACTGACTTCAGCTTCCAAAATATGTTTCGATTTTTTTTTTTATTATTGTGGGAAAAAAGTTTATTAATTCTTTTAAATATAAGAAAATATTTTTTTAATGTAATTTATTCTGGAGGGAAAAAAAATATATCGACTTTTTAGTAATTAAACAAATTAATCTCAGTCATACTGTCCTATGGTCACATATGGGTGAAAGATTCCTGCTGTGACGTAAAACAATAACTCACTCACCTATTGACACATTTAAGATTTCTCATCCAGATTAAGATTTGACAAACTTGATTTATTTCTAGAATAATGATTAGGATTAGGTTTCATATGACAGATTAAAGGATTCGTTTATGTAAACCCCCCCCCCCCCTTTCCTTCCTTTATGATTTCAACATTAGTACACTGTTCACTACAGTTTTATTGTCCTCCTTGAACATACTTCTCAATACCATGGGGAGTATTCAATTGAGAAAATAGCAGAACAACATCCCCTGGGTGTATTTGGTGTGCATGGCTGCTCACCTCAATCTACAGATACTGAAACATCTGGGAGATGGTCCCAGAATGTGGGTCCAATTTACCATGTAAAGTGTAAAACAACCAACTTATTTACAGGTTTTATCGTGTTTACAGCTGCCGTTTGATATTTGATATTCTCTTCTGAAAAGTCCTTCATCGCTGGACCTGGTTGCTGTTCTTTCACCTGTTGAAGTAATCAACAATGGTTTTCAGTGAACCATTGGTCATTGCTGAGTTTATATAGAGACTACAGTATTTGTTGTTACAATTGCTTGCTCTGATAGTGGGCTAATGATAACCAAATTTAGTGTATAATCTCATTATAGTATCACATTTTTGCATAGACATTTCAACTATTATTCACAATATCTGATCTATTTGTCTTACATAGTTATTTATTGTTGCAAAGTTTCAAAAATATATTTAATTATGTAAATTTTGTTAAAATTAGAAAATCATAATTTAGCCTTAAAATTGCCAGATTGATGAGTACGTTTGTGGATCAAGCTTTATTGCTCTACGCCAACACCAATTAAACTAAACTAAAACAAATTTCTACTAAACAATTGGTTTATTGGTAGAGGGTTGGTTTGATACTGGATCAGATGATAACAACCATCATGAGGGGACACAGAAAACATCTGGTTCTCTCTTAAGACTAAATTGGTCAGTGGAATTGAAGTTGTTATTGACATTTGTAAGTCTTGGTTGAAATGAAAGAGTCCCATCTGACAGGAATTTCGTCAATAATTAGCTAAATTCCAGACGTTTAATTGCTTTTCCCCAGCTCTGGTCAAAGATGTACAGGCAAGAATTATCTACAATGTCATTAAGAAGGACTAGGTTTATCATAGGGTTGAATTTTTCAGTTATTGCATAAAATTAGATAATTAGCCCAATTTCTTTGTGGAGGGTGTAAATAATTTAACGTTATTATTAAGTCCTATGACATTTTAATTTTAATTATACTGAATGAACAAATTCATTTGAAATATCATAAACAATGCATTATTATTATTATCCAATAATTCGAAATTGCTGTTAAAAAATCCCGACTAGTATCGGAGAGGAAATGCCATTGGACATAAGGAATACATATCCCCACAGCAAAGAAAATATGGAAGATGATTTGCCAAGATGATATCTATAAATAGCCTGACTTAGAAAGGAATTCTGTGAGATATATTATAGACACTTTTTGTCACTGGTGTATATATTGCTTGTTCGAAAATTGATGCACTTTCCTGTAATAGATGTATGCACTTATCTTGTTTTCTAGTCGCTGTTCGTGCTTTGATTTTTATGACTGTTTGCATCAAGTCTGATTTAAGCTTGTATGTTGGTGGCCACTCTTAGCTACTATTTATCTGGTGTTTACCCGTTGTTTAGCTGTTATTTATCTGCAGTTTAGCTGTTTAGTCTTTGCTGCTGTTTTCCTGCTGTTTACTACCTTCTGTGTAGCTGTTGTTTAGCTGCTGTTTATCTGTTGTGCTACTGTTAAACTTTCCTGCTGTTCAGCTGCTGTTGCACTGGCATCCATTGGGTATTTTCACAATATTCATGAGAGTTTTCTTCAGGTTTTCTAAAAATGTGCATAAATAGTTTTATTTGTTAGTAGACTCTGCAAGCAAAATTGGTAGGAAATATTTAAAAAGTATTTCACTATCTAAAAATAATTTCTTAAATCAATATTTATATCAGTCAACTACACTGCTATGGGTTAATTACTACTACATGTAAAGTAGAATGATATGTTACAGCTTAGGTCCATATCTGTGATTGTGATTGTGATAGTGGTCTGTCATGTATGATTGCTTTATGAGAAGTTTTAGTAGGGTTAGATGCTATGCCTATTTAATGTATGTAACATTTCATTGCTGAAGGCAAAACCAGTCCAAATTGTTTGCTTGTTTGCTTTTAGGTTTTTGTGTCCATCCTTTCAAAACTCTAGTTATACACATTTATCAGTAACCAATCAAATTGGCTTTGACTTTATGTCAACCATTGCCTGCCAGTCTTTGTTAATGTTCATTGATGTGTAATACGACTTATTCCTTCACCATTTATTATTATAATTTTCTAAAGACTAGTACACTGTTGGCAAATTATAGTAAAAATAATTCTTTATATTTTCCAAAATGGAAAGAAATTGGATCAATGGAATTTGAGGGAATCAAATAACTATATATAATAAACTATTTAAAAAAATTCGATGTGCATACGTTCTTGAAAATTCGATTTCCATTAAGATGGTGAGTAATCGCTTATTGATTTGCCATGTATTATTATATCTGTTCTATTTACAAACTCACTTAACATTAAAAGTCAATTATAATCACTTCAGATTATTGGAGTCTCCCACTAGGGTTATATATTACCTATCTCAGTATAGTTTATTTGATGAGAAAGTTAAGTCAGTATATCGTCAGTGTTGACGTAGGTGTCTACATGTATTGTGTTCATTCGGTATATAATTAATTTAGGAAACAATTTTGAAATTGACACAATTATTCTACTGGTTATCCCTTCAAGTATTACCCATCCAGATTTGATTTTAGTTATTTTTTTAATTCCACATATGTTCACAATAAATGAAGATGTTGTGTTTACTGTGATATCATATTTCAATTTTTGATAAAAAAAATATATTTATATTTTTACAATGATATTTAAGTATAATTTATGTATATCACCCTGATCAAACTCCATCAAAGGTAGTTAAAACAACTCTCTGGACATGATAAAGACATTGTGTCCATAGAAGACACTAGGGAGAAGTACATAAATACATACATACATACATACATACATACATACATATATATCATTATATATAATATTAGAGTTACCTTGCAGGAGTTAAATTACTGAGACAAAATTTACAAATGGCAAAATATCTGTGAGAGAGTTGCTGTTAAGGTCAGCCTGCCAAGAATAATTTCTTTAATGGTTTCTGGTTTCTTGGACGCTGGTCAGTCTGGTAGTAAACACAGAATGAGACGATTTCATCCACTAAGTTGTGCACTGGCTTGAAGAAAGAAACTTGTCAATTTAACCTTGGCAATGGCCCTCCCCAAAGTTACTTTCATGACCTTATTGTCAGCAATTAATTTACCCAAGTTTGTATACTAATAAAACCCACAGCTAATACCAGAATAATAAAATTGGACACTCTGTATGAATGAATCTGATTTGACTGCGATGTTACATCCAAGTAATCTCCATCTTCCTTGGATGACCGCTCATTGACCAACACAGATTGAAATATGGACATGCTAAACAGCCATGTACCAATGTTTACTAGATTAGAATAATCGGGCATTCATTTCCAGTTAGCTGTCATTGCTTCAATTTCGTATTTGTCAACGTTAATTTGCTGTTATTATTGTCAGATCTTCAGTCAGGACAAACTGTGGTTTGATCCTCTAGTTGTCTTGATCAAATTAGCAATGAAGCTTCACATTAGCCGTATATTATGTGTTGACACTTCCTGTGGTGACATTATGCACAAATTCACTTACTTGTATAATGTGCAGTATATTCATGACTTGCATAATCGTGTAGCAACATAATCGTATGAATACATGTATGTTGGACGTGTCTTAATGGTCACAAATTGATGTCCAACCAGGATGTTGTGGCAACATTAATGGGAGTCTACAGAATTACCTTTCAGCAACATCACATCGCAATGTCAACGTGACCAAAATGTGACATTGTGGCAATGTTGTGGCAACGTAGAATTGTTTGCTGGGTGTATATTACTCTGTACCTCACAACGTTGTACATTTCATAAGGACAAGAATATCAATGATTGCAACATGGAGAATTATGTATATGTAGCTCTGTGTGGTGTGTGTGTGTGTGGTGTGTGTGTGTGTATGTTGTGTGTGTGTGTGTATGTGTGTGTGTGGTGTGTGTGTGGTGTGTATGTGTGTGTGTGTGTGGTGTGTGTATGTTGTGTGTGTGTATGTGTGTGTGTGTGTGGTGTGTGTGTGTGTATGTGTGTGTGTATGTGTGTGTGGTGTGTGTGTATGTATGTGTGTGTGTATGTGTGTGTGTGTGTGGTGTGTGTGTGTGTATGTGTGTATGTATGTGTGTGTATGTGTGTGTGTGTGTGGTGTGTGTGTGTATGTGTGTATGTGTGTATGTATGTGTGTGTATATATGTGTGTGTGTGGTGTGTGTGTGTATGTGTGTATGTATGTGTGTATGTATGTGTGTGTATGTGTGTGTGTATGTGTGTGTGTGTGTGTGGTGTGTGTGTGTATGTGTGTATGTATGTATGTGTGTGTATGTGTGTGTGTGTGCGTGTGTGTGTGTGTGTGTAATAATGCTCATACAGGGTTACACCTTTAGCTAAGTTGGTAGATTGTTTTACTTGCAATCCAGGCAACTCAGATTTGAATGGTCATGTTACATAATCACCACTCTTTACACCTTCGGCAGTGCATTGAGGGGAGGAACCTCCTGGCAGTTTGGTCCTGAATTCCTAGGACTCCGTAGGAGACTTCACGAAGACGCTACTACGCTGTCTTTTTATGCAATCAATGGCATTGGTTAACCACACTCTGTATCTTCCACAGTGATATAATGCTCTGAGATCTCCCAGGCAAGAGGATGTGGAACATTTCTCTCTGCACTTTGAGCATGATGTGGGTCAGAAGCAAGGCTGTGAGTGAAGTAAACCAGGACCTAGGTTTCCTAGTCTAAACATCCGCCACATGGCAGCCTGCCTGGTGTATACCATACCTGATATTTGGTGTAATGAAAACAAAGAGACACGTTCATCCTGTGCTTGACTCTCAATACACAGACTCAGTTTGTGATATTGTTTTGGCTGGTTCAATGTGGATATGTTCTTACTTTCATCCAGTCAAATGCCTCTTGTAATTATATGATGTATATTTTTTTATCAGGCCAGACCTAATAAAACATTTTTTTTATAGGATTTATTTTTTTCCTCAAAATGTTAAAATTGTGGTTATCGATATTTTATTTTTTTATTAGAATAAAAATTCCAAATAATATATTTGGAATTGTTGTGCAGTTATTGAGTTGGAATTGTCATTTTGAATAGTTGTGATATTTTGTTTCCATTTAACATACTGAACATTATTAAATGGGTTTCGACTAAGAATGTATATTAGATAATAGCTTACATTAATTAGAACATGAGTACTTTAAGAATTTCAGATTAGATACTGGAGACGAGATCACAAGTGTTTATCAAATAGATGGATGTTTTTAATGAAATATACATTATGGTGATTACTTGAACATAACTCTGCAGGTATATATTGCCACGTCCTATAATGATAATACTGATGATGTGATAATGATGTGATTGAAGGTGATAATGATTTGATATGTATGTGATAATGATATGATTGAAGGTGATAATGATATCATATGAAGTGATGATGATATGATTAGAGGTGGTGATATTATGGCCTTGATCATACCAACTTCAATGTAAGTCAAATATGTTCTAGAATGATCGGTAGGAGGACACTGACCAGAGCTATGACAATCGGTCATAAACTAATATTATATGCTATCAATGTTGTTAATAGTGTTGTTGTTATTGTTATTATTATTATTATTATTATTATTATTATGCACGGAAGAAAAATGAGGGCACACTTATACATTGACTGGGGAAATAATAATCTAGTCCTTTGAACATGCTTTTGAGCGGGGATTTAGCACATTATTAGTGGAAATTGTTATTATTATTATTATTATTATTATTGTCATTAATATTATTATTATTATTATTAGTAGTAGTAGTAGTAGTAGTAGTATCATCATATTATTATTGTTATCATCATCATCATTATAATAATAATAAATAATAAATAACAATAATAGTAATAACTATTATTATTATTTCAGATATTTATTATTTATTTAATATACATAAGTCAGACTAGAAGGTAAGACCTCTCTCACATGCAGCAGGTATAGAAGCACCTCAATGCTGACTCTGTATCTCCCCAGATGAAAGTGTCCCTGTGTGTGGTACATGAGTGTGGAGGTGAATGAGTGATCAGTACTCAAGACAGCTGTATGCTATTAGCGGGGAGTCTGCTGGTACTATTGTTTTCTCTCATGGGGGACTCACACAGGATTCAGGGTGTTAGGTGGTAGAGTTCTATTGCATTTGTAGTACTTGCAGTCTCTGTGGAATGGTTAATTTGACCTAGGACTTGTTCAAATGTTCGAAATTTTTGTCTATTGTAGATTGGTCGTCTTTAGAGATACAAGAAGAATGACCGATTCTCAAGGTTTTTAAGTGATTTTGACGTCAAATTATGAGGTAAGAAATATTCTTAGTATTTTTCACAGATTATATGTTTTATTCACATTATATTTACATGAATTTTATATTTTGTTAAAGGCTAGTGAGCAAGAAATAGTTATGACACCGTTCTCTGAACATGCTGTTTTTAACAGATTGTAAGTTTTGTTTATGGTATATTTATACATTTAAAAAAACAACACACACACACAAAACCACAAGTAGATTGTGAGCAAGACAATAATTATGACACAACCCTTTTCGGTCTTTTCTTTTGTACCAATGAATTGTTTACAGCAAACACTCAGAACATGCAGAAACTTTTCCCTTGATGAATTTGTATTTATCCAAATCTGAAAGTTTTATATGCAAAGTATTTAATGGGCTCTGAATCTATCTTAAATATAGTTGCCATTTTTAACCCTCTCCATGCTGAAGGCAACTGGAGATGCCCTAAGGAGCAGTGCTTTTGCCTAATCCTGCAGAGAGAGGGTTAATATACTCATTTGTGAATGTTTCCTTACCAAGCCTATGAATGATATGAAAATAAAAAATAGTCTATTGTTAAATGTTTATGTCTATAACATGTCTAATAGTGTACTCATTGCTGGAGGTGATCATATGATTAGTTCAGTTGAGTGAGGACCAAAATTATTGCTATGAATGCATGACCCCTTCTACTATTATTATACATGTTCTCTTAACAGGAAGTATAATTTTCTATGTTGTTTATCCTTTTAACATAAATACTATTTATTAATGGTTTAAAGTGTCACACACTAAATGGCATAGAGTATGAGGCATGTGATCATTGATTTGGAAGGCAAACAAAGTGAAGAGCTCGACTGTAATGCAAATTATTGCAGAACTCTGGTTGCATGTAACCTGCTGCCTGTAAGCAGGTGTTAGGGAAGTAGTGTGTGTAGTAATACATTACCGACAACTAATTACATAAACATATGTAGAATAATCACCTGAGTGGAAAACTTTACAAGAAATATGTACAAGATGATGACTATGTTTTTGGACAGGGTTTTCCATATAAGTGTGTGTGTGTGTGCATGCGTGTGCATGTGCGTGTGTATGTGAGAAGGTGCGTGCGTGCATAGCGTGCATGCGTGTTACTTTCAACAATCGATTGTATTCAGTGGTATGGTACATTTCATACCTGGGTGTATTGATACAAGCTTTGTCCATTTCTGGAAACAAATTTATTTAAATTTTGTATGCAAGTAATTCTATGGGGAATCTTAATCTCATTTCCAGACACTGCTGTTTTTGTTCACTGGCCTTTGTATTAATGTGACTCTTCCACTAAGACTTCCAATGATACTTGCAATAAGATAAGACAAAGCTTTGTTACCTTTTCAGGAACGTGGTTTGCTGATACATCTGGCATTATTATAAATAGCATGTAAAATAGGGTAAACATACAGGGTACATATTTAAGCTAAAACAGCAGAATAATGTTTGGTGATTCTTACAGTGAGACTGATGATGATTCTTGTGATGAGACTTTTAATGACTTACAATGAGACACAATGAGACACAATGAGACTTCCAATGGTACTTATGAGACATGATGATGAGACTTATCATGGATTTCCAATGAGACATGATGAGACTTATGCTGATGAGACTTATGATGAGACATATGATGTCAATTTTTATGTAATTTCCATTGAGACATGATGACATGTATGATGACACTTTCTATTTCGATACTTACTTCTAAAACACACTCGGATAGTCCTGCAATTCCCCCAGATATAGCCATCTATTAAAACTTACGTTTTTCTGCTTTGTATGAAAAACACAAAATTTTGACTTGCAAAATTTCGTATTATGGTGCAATCGCCC
>JAUTBT010071421.1:0-13665 GCA_032361225.1 Lepetodrilus schrolli
AACTTAGGGCTTCATATTTCGCGCGGACTATAATTTCGCGCAAATTGTCTTTGCGCATATAGCGCGTAATATAAGTCCGCGCGAAATATAAGTGTTTTACATTATATCAATACAAATTCCTATTGTGGTAATGATTGTACATAGGCTGGATGTGAAGGAATTCAACGACTATCCATGCTTTGTTACAGAGACTGTGTAACTGGTGTTGGATATGAAATATTGAAGAAGGCATATGATATCCTGGAGGGAATAGAAGACAGTGAAGTAGAGGTCAGCAACACTCCTTATTTGTATTCCTACCTGGTTATGGGCAGAGAGAAACATAAATTGCTGTATATTGGGTACCCTTCTCAGTTATAGTCATATAAGACTTATGGTAGAGGTAAACCTGAGACCCTAGTAGTGCAGGTAATAGCATAGTGGTAGACCAGTGAGATCTATTCACCGGAACCGGACCCAATACCTGGCAATCTGATTGGCACACATGACCCAAAATATGAATTAAACAATTTTCTAACCCTAGCCCTAACCATGTGAGCCGATCAGATTGCTGGGGACAAGTCCGGGTCCGGGGTATAGACCCCCACCTGCTAGACCCACTGCAGAAGTTTCCTATACGGACATGCTAGGACGTAGGATGCAGTGTCTGAACTCTTCAGTTATCATCCTTGGTTTGTCGGTGCCCACAGGCTTCCTGCTTCCATTAATGAACAAGTCATTATCTAAGCAAAATTATCTTGAAAGCTGCTGTAACCTCCAACCCATATTAAGAAAAATATTTTAAACATTTAATGGATGGTTGAAAATAAGGCATAGATCTGCAGTGTCGTCTTTGGATTCAGATATTATTGATGTCTACCCGAGAGTGGATCAGTCGAGAATGTCGTCTAAAATCTCATCTCTCTCTGTTTTAGCCACGGCTGATGGATCTGATGGGAAAACAGAAGTTTGACGAATATGCTGGCAAAATTTGGCAACTCAAGTTCTGTGAAGAATCACTTTTCACATAGCATAATTATTTCTACTGCGAGTTCTTCACACGATGCTGGGAGCCTCGGTGATCGTACTCACACAAAGCAATCATAATCTTACTAACTTTGTCACCTGCTCTTCACATTTAATGACGAGGTTAAGAAAGCCTTTGTTTATTAACACAGAAAGGAATGCCTGAAGTAATCTTCACACAAAGTGAGAAACATGTATTCACGTCTTCACAAGCATCTACAACTGTGTAAGTAACACGTAGAAGGTATGTTTAGGGATTATCCAGTGTGATAACTACAATCCTGGTGTGTTTGAACATGGTTGTGGACAATGATGCAGTGCAATCATTCATCTAGAATATGCTCATCTACCTCCACCATTCATGATTGTGAAGAAATATTCATGATTGTGAAGAAATGTTCATGATTGTGAAGAAATATTTATGATTGTAAAAATATTCACGATTGTGAAGAAGTATTCATGATTGTGGTGAAGAAATATTCATGATTGTGGTGAAGAAATATTCATGATTGTGAAGAAATGGCGTTCAGCTGAGTGTCATCTTCAGACAACCAATTAATTCTGTATTCCATCCAACCTGTGGCTAAATTGTAGCTCACCATAGCAGTAGACATGATTGTTCTGTTGAATGGGAACCAGAATGTAGACATATTAATCAATATTTCTTGAATACTGCTTAGAAAATGTAGACACCAGAGCTTGGGACAAGATTGGAGGCAAATGCATCCTTATGACTTGAAATAGAAGCTTTGTAATACGAGAAATGTACAGCTTTTCTTTCAAAGCTCAAACCTGGAGAAGACTAGGATAGCCAAATGTGTTTGATATGTACATGTGCCATGAACGGACTATATATCGCTGTCACTCGGACTCACACAGAACTGTGCATCTGATACCGGTTGATCCCTGCTGTAAACCAATGTTTAACATCATCACTGCCTGTCCTCTGGATTCTCCTCCGATTGAAGAAGCAATGTTGAACATCTTCAGGTTTTGTGTACTCTCAAAATGGCATTACCGATGTGATTTAATGTTGGCATTGCGGAATGAATTATGATGCCATGCCAGTCAAAATAACACTGCACCATCATTACTTGACAACACGATAGAAGATATGTTCATGTTTGCTTACTCCATTCCTCATCCACATGGTCTGTATATTTTACATCACAAATGTTACGTAGTTCCTGTAGATGCAGTTCCTGTAGATGGGGCTGTATGTCGTCGTGACCTAGTATATTGAGAGATACAGGCCTCATTGCAGCATGTATTCTGATGTGTATTTTACACTGCATTGTTGCACATTTTCAATTGTACAGTATATTCAGTGTGAACTGTACTGAGAGAAATATCACGGCTTGCTTAGCGACGCACGGCTGAAACACTGCTGACAGTGACGTTAACCAGTAATGTTTTCATTCATTATTTTATTTTTAATGGCTATATTATTTCGTCATGTTGAATGGTAATAATTTTCGATCACCTTATTGTCAATCTAATGGATATTTGTTCTTTTCACCATCTTATGAAACCATGACAACTATAGTACAGTAACTAAGTAATATGGCATAAATTTACACCATCATTCAATATTTGTTGCCAATTCTATTTGTACCTCACAGCATTGTTAGTTTAAAGTCACGCAAATGTTTTTAAATGTTATTTATACAAAATTATTTATTATTTACAGATACATGTATGTGATATCATCATAAAATACTATCCAATGTTTAAATATGAGACAAAAGCCAGTAACAGACTATGAAATGAGCTCTGCGAGCTTTCACGACTACAAGGTATTTTATGTCACAGAGCTCCTAAACTACTGCGCGTTAGTGTGCTACAGACCGCGCAGCCACCAGAACTATACGAGTTACTCCTCTTTGTGGTCGTGGAGGCTGCCATTTTAAAGTCACATGAACCAGAGAAGGGATTTGATTGGATGAGCACCAATTTATCTCGCAGAGATACCAAATCGAGTTGTAAACCGTTTCATCGGAATATCAAACAAGTTTGATTTTTGACATCGTCTCGGTGAGCTGTGTCGCAGTCATATAGCTCGCCGAGATGCCGTAGCAGATTACGATTTCAACTCACCGAGATGGCGTGCAGAGCTGGATCGCTGAGAGTTATGCATAGTCTGCTACCGGCTTAAGTTAGCCTTATCTCAAACCTTTGCCATAGACTACACCATTGCTAAGGTTGCAGCTAGGGTTACTTTAGAGTTAGGCCATTTCGTACAGGAGGGCTGAGTTATAGCAGATGCATTATCTTCTCTCTAAGACCAGAAATAGCATTTACATTTTTTTTATAATTTTTGTTGTTGTTCTGTAAACAGTGATAGATTTAAAGGTTCATTTAATAAATGTTAATAAATGTTGTTTTTTTTTTTATATATATAAATTTGTCAAATGTGTTGACTCTGAATCTCCAGAGAGGAAGGTTGACAAGTAGAAATTCCAAATTTTCGAAATTCTTATTTCACTGATTTATGAATTACTAAAATAGAATTAAATTCTTTGGGGATTTTTCTTCCCACTATAAGTTTTCAGACTTTTAGTCCAGCCATAGCTATCTAAAGCAGTTTTCTGGAGATATTGAAAGAGAAAGAAGTGTCTTGTAATTACCCCTTGGAGTTTCATTAGTTGTACGAATCAACTGTTTGTTTGTGTTCAGGTCCAGCCCTAACCTGCTGATGGATGAACTGTATGGGTTCACTGTGCCCGAGTGGGTGCTCAGTAAGATGAAGATCCAGATGAATGCAATGCGGACCGACTACGGACGTAGCACCAAGTTCCAGCGGAGTCGTTCCGGCACACCGACAGAACCCCTGACATCCTACGGGGTACCTGCTTTTGATTTAATAATAGTAATAATAACAATGCACTTTATCTAATAGTGCCTACTAGCCATCTAAATGTGCTCTGGGGCACCAACAAAAAATAAAATAAAAGTTCTAATAAATCTAGTTTGAGAAAGTTAAATGGATTTCCTGTCCCAGGATAGTTTCCACCATGGATGAATTTTTTTTATTTATTAAAAGTTTTGATTTTAATGTTGTGCATAACTTTCCATCATGAGCTCAGAGATGAAGAATTCTGTGGAGATATTAAATAATCTTAACAATTGCAGATTAATTCATGTCTAAAATGACATTCCTATAATTGTTATACAATATGTCAACTCGTGTATCATAATGCTTTAAATGTTCCCATTTCATTTGTGATCGTCACGTATGGGTGAAAGATTCCCATTGTGACGTAAAACAACAATGAACTCACTCACTCATGTGTGATCATGGACTGTTCTTTAAGTGACAATTAACCGTCTTTTCTTCGTGACAGGAGATGGATGAGGAGCAACCCAAGACGCTGCCGTTCTCCAACTTCACCGACAGCTCGACTACATATCCTCTCACCAAGCCAGATTCTCAGGTAACGTGCAGCCACGTGTCACTTGTGTATTTTTCAAAACCTAAACGATCACCTGATACTATTTGGTAATTTCACATTGCTTGCCGCACCTTCCACATACTGAGTTCATGTACTGGGATGGAAACTTAACCTGTTAACCCTTCAAAGCCTGGGGCCATGTTCCAGAAGTTGTTGAATATAACAACATCGTGGAGCCAGTGCAGGAAATTGTTATGTTTCTTGAAAGTCTAAACATCTTCTCCACAATGGTTTAACTATGTTGCATGATCTATGAGCCTGCTGCCTGATATAAAATATTGTCTCTAAATATTAGATAGCTTTAAGAACATGGCAGCTGTAATTTTAACAAGAAATTTACATTCAGTAATTTCACATTGTTGCCTCGCAGGGTAGAGTAGAGCTAATTAGCAAGCCTGGTTAGCTCTGGTGTGCATTTTTCATTATATTTGGTGATAGCTTATATAGACACATTTTTTGTGCAAAATAAAGTGGTCTTTTTAGTTTTTCATTCCATATATTATTTACCACAATAAGAGCCTTGGAATGGTGCTCATTGATTTGATTTTTTCACTGGAAGTATGCCAGCCTTTTATGCGGCAAGCAATGTGGAATTTCTAAATTCTAAGCTTGTGCCACGCCTCTACATTATATATACAAAATGTTCACCGTCGATCCTGAGATTGTGTTGGATTCACTCAGGCCTCTGCATTTGTACTAAGACCTCACACTGTGTTTCAGGCTTCGCCTTCTGACATGGAATACCTCTCTACTGCTGATAACGACGACTCTGCTGCACCTGACCTATCACCTTTCAACGTGACGGGCGGCTTTGACGACACAACCCCGTCACCCCCAGAGGTCGACAACTTGGACGACCCCACATTTGTTTTAAAGTAAAATCGTGCCCCTTTTTAATATTTTCTTTGGGGCAGTATTGTTACGTACGTATGTGCAATTTGTTATTAGGTTGTATTTTTCCACTGACATTGTTTATGAAAATGCACCGTTTCATAATTGAGTACTGTTGTGTAGATATTTCTGAAATTTTATGTGCCATATACTTTTTATTTGTTATCAAATGTTTTTATGACTACCTGAATTCATCATGGTGTTATTTTCGTGAGCAGATCAGATGCTTGGATTCTGATATGTGTTGTGCACAAATGAGATGAAGAATCAGATTTAAAAAAGAGTAACACAAAATTATTATGACCAACAATAGCAATATTGTATACAAACAACAGGTATTTATTTTTAGCTGGAAAAGTATTTAGCTAATATTAACCATCCCCCTGCTAAATTAGGCACATCCCTTTAGGGCATCTCCGGTTACCTTCAGCATTGAGAGGGTTAATGGAGATTTGTATCTATACTAAGTTATCAGAGATCGTTGTTTAAATTTGAGTACACAAGAAACACTGGGAACCGGCATTTATCATAAATAAGCTGGTACAGGTTGAAGCTTATGTACCTATGTTTTAGAATCTGGTTGATTGCTATGTTGGCCATTCAATATACTCTAAAGACAAAGTCTCATATCTGTTGTGTACACTACTGTTCTATATCTCCTCAATCATTGTATATATATTGTTTCTTGACAGTGATATTGTGGTTGAAATACCCTTGTATATTCATACTATTGTTGATGTAATAATCATGTTAGTCAAGTTAACTGTAGTAAATAAGTCGCCTTTTTTTAAATTTTATATTTTATTTTGTGTGTGTTTGTTTTGTTACTACTTAACCCTCTTCATGCTGGAGGCTACAGAAGATGCCTAAAGAGCCCTGTCTTTGCCTAATCCAGCAGGGAGAGGGTTAAACGCATTTTTCACATGCAGTTTCTTTCTGATGCTTTCATGTTTTGGCAGTAATGTAAATTTTCTAGCCAGACTAATCTCACTTGGCTAATACTGTGGGTTACCTGTACGAGCATATTGTGAATCACGGCCACAGGCCATGAAGCGATTAGACTTCTAAGAAGCTTGACTATGTCATGAAAAATTGTAAATATACTAGAATATTTGTTCCAATATGTTATAAATGTATGTACCAGCTCAATTTACATATATATGTTAGACCAACATAGTATGGTCAAACTCCCTCTTATTGTAATATATATATATATATATATATATATATATATATTTATATAGAGATATATATAGAGATATATATAGTAGATATCATAATCATATAAAATATACCAATTACATTAATATCATTTGTGTTAATACTTTTCAACAGCATATTGATGTACGGTAAGTGCAATAGTCATTGGAGTGTTTAAAGTTTCTTTATGGTTATTGTACATGAAATAAGATATGAATCTGAAAAATTATGATAATTTATGGATTTATGAATTTGATCTTGCTAATATCTAGTATGATGATTGACAAATTTCACCATTTACCTATTGAAGTGATCTGTCTGTGAAAGTCCTATTTGATTTCACAGAGCTGAGCAATTACAGTGTTTCTGTAGCATATCGCTCAAGGCAATTTTCTGATAATTAATACATTTGAACAAAACACCACAAGGTGTATATTAGACCAATATAGTAAAATAAAAACAATGAATATTTATGATGTATTTCAGAATGACAATCAACTAAAATGACTTAAGTATTGATATTGAGATATTTCTTAAGGTTAGCCGTTTTGTATTTGAAATCACTGACAGCACTATTTCTGTAGGTAATTACCTGTTATGTGGAACTACTTATGATGTGAGAGTATGGCATCCATGACACATTTAATGTCACAATTTGTTTGCTCATTGACCATGCATTACGATATTCGTCGATTGCTGTATTTCAAGGCTTCATCAGTTGACCGAGACATGTGTATTCTTCATCATTGCATTGATGGGGCAGATGATAGCGCAATGGTAGAACGTTGTACTTCAGAGCCAAAGGTTCCGGGTTCAAATCCTGTCGCAGGTCCCCGGCATAGATTTTCTCTAAAGTTACCTTTCTAGCAGATGATGATAGGATGTGCTGTCTGTACCTTGGCAATGCAGTTACCAACCTTGGTCTGTCAGTACCAGCAGGTTAACTGCAACATTCAGCGATACAGATGCGAGTTTCCTCCTGCCCTAAACTGACAAGCCATGATAGAGCAAAAGAATATTTTACGCGGCTCTAAACCCCAAATTCAAAGAAGAAGAAAAAAATCATTAATATTCTGAGATCTTTTAAAACAATTTCCTGTACCAAATCAGGCTCCAGATGACATGAAGAAATAGTTCAAGACATTCTCAGTTAACCCAAACATTTGTATCTTTCATTACGGCAACCAATGTGACATGTTTTTTTTGTTTTGTTTGTTTTCCTCTCCCATATCAACTCAAGATACCTTTTAAAAAAAGGAAATAATGTTCTAACAATTCTGCAAATTGAAGTTTTAAGAACAAATTATATTTATGAAAATGGATGAGATTTGAATACTTTTCATGTGTTTATAGCTGTTGAATTTGCAATGTTAATTATCATGTGAAAACCCGTTGCACAGAAAACTTGTCATAAATGGCCGGAGTGAGAGGCTTGTTTGTGTTTGAATGTGACTTCAGGTACATTTTAATGTTGTTGATGCATATCGAGGTTTTACTTTCTATTAAAAAAGAAAATGCCTAAAGCATAATGGGGAAATTGAATGAAAATAGTTTTCTCTGATTAGCATTATTACAAGAAGTTGCTAAGTAAAGGCTTGTCTACACTATCAAGTTTTATTTGTCAAGCAAATTTTGATAGCATATAGGAGCTTTAAGTATCCATTCAAAATCTCAATGGCATACAATATGGCATACAATCACCGGTTAATATTAAACTAATGAGAATTTGTCTCACCAGAAAGTACTCCTGAGGAATCTCAAAAGATATCACTGTTCAAAATTATATTTAATTGCATTGTGTTTCACCAATACATTAATGACTATAAATGAAACTGTACAATCACATAATACTTGTATACAGAGTATATTCTAGTGGTCACGTATGGGTGAAATATTCCCTCTGCGAAAAACACTAATTCAATTGAATTCAGTTCAATTCAATTCAATTCAATTCAAGCATAAAGATGGCATTGTTTCCTGTTTTTAAGAAGCATCTTCGATTCAAACATATTCATTCTGAATTTCATCTACTGATCTTGTTCAAAATGACCAGACTTTGCAAGATCATCGATAATAATCATGCTCAGAGTATTTACATCTGTGGTAATGTTGGTATTTTACTCCACTGTTAACCCTGTCCGTGCTGGAGACGACTAGAGCTGTCCTAAAGGGCAATTCCCGTGCGTCATCCAGCAGGGAGAGAGTTAAACAGACCACAAACCAAAGAACGTGTAAATCACTTTTGCATATCCCAAGTCGCATATAGTTTTCATGCCATAAATTATATGAGTATATGTCCAAACCGCTGCAGCTCAAAGGGGAATGTTAATCAGCTTGTGTTAGAAGTACGGTATGCTTGAATGATCTGGTTCCATTCAGAGACTGAGAACGAGAACGTGAGTGTTAGCAGCGTCAACCAGCGGGTGCTCAATAGTGGTTGGTTTCCTATGGGTTTTATTTCAATTAACCTCTGGGTTATATATCAAGTGTCCTATTGGTTATATTACCTAACCTTGGGTTATGCCGGTATATTATTAACTTCTGGGTTATGTAATAATTAACCTCTGGGGTATAGTGACTTCCTCTGGGTTATATTAAGGAACTGGGAGATATTAAGGAACTTCTAGGTTATATTAAGTAACCTCTGACTTGTGTTACATAATCTATCGGATATCCTTGCGCCGACATATGTACATTGATCACTGTACTGTGATATCTGTTGTTCTTTGTTTCTGTCGGTCATAATACAAGCAAAATGTGTGGTGTTAGTTTCATTGTTTTTTACTCATATTTTCACCACCTCTCTTGCTCTTCCCACATCAATATTTATCTGTTGTTTAGAGTAATATAGTTTAAAATAAACTGTCAGTATTGAGATGCTGCTTGTTTTCTTATCCTTTTCACCCCTATTGGCACAACATCAGTATAGTTTATTCTGTGAGTGCACCAGTAAATAGTAAGCAGTAGAATGCAACATACAGTATTCTTGAATTGTCTGGTTCCACTGAGAGAATATTAACATATATATATACCCAGACTGTTCACAATCTAACCTGGTTGTTAAAATGGTTATATTGTCTGAATAGTGGAACATGTACACATAGTTTTGTCATTCTCACTGCAACTTACTTTGTGTATGTGCTGTAACTGGCGAGTCATCTTGCCTTAGGTCACGTGATCTAACTATAAGTCATCTTGCCTTAGGTCACGTGATCTAACTATAAGTCATCTTGCCGCCACGTGATCTAACTATAAGTCATCTTGCATAGGCCACGTGATCTAACTATTAAGTCATCTTGCATAGGCCACGTGATTTAACTATAAATCATCTTGCCTAGGCCACGTGATCTAACTCCTAGAACGGAGGAAAGCGAATCTTGTAGTTCTTACTTTTCTTGGGGTAAATGGCCTTTAACTAGATGGGCTCCAAATTCTATACCGTAAAACACTCCAAATTGACTGCATCGTGTATGGTCAGGTAGAACTATTCCACTAAATTTGTATGTAGTACCCGTAGGAGGGCATTTCTATTGTGACGTGTTCATCGGTACCCGTCTAGAAACAATGGTAGGGTTGCCATGGCCACTGTACTGAGTTTGAAAACACTTTTTCCCGCCAAGTTCGGTGAAGGTACCAATCACCGTCGGCATTCGATGTCACTCGAGTTAAGACCTACGGGTACAAGACGGAGTGGATTACCGTAGTTAACTAGTTTAGGATATACTATCAATAAAGGATAGATAAATTAAACATCAGCTTTCACTATAATTCAATTAATCCTGTATTTGTATTTAATTCAACATAAAATCCATTCAAATGTTAACTATTGATGGCCTGGCTGGCTATATGGTGGCCGTGTAATAATTATAATAAGTGTATAGTAATTAGTATATCGTTTTCAACGTGCTGTCCATCCACCGTCCACAATTAGTGATGACCCCGTCATCTGATCACCAGCCGGCGAGCACAAAAACGCTGCTAGCTCTCCAATCTGGAAAGTCGGATTGATTTTTTACACAAGAATTATAGGATTTTAAAAATAAAGTTATCCAAATTATTAAATCAAATGAAAAGTAGGTTGAGACTGTAATTTACTAACCATCCTCACTAATATATTCCACAACAATTATACACTATGACCCTTTTGTGAAACGCAAGATAGGCTCGATTTCAAATGCAACGTTTCATGGAAAGGCCTATACTAGTAGTGGCAGAGATCGTGCTCAAAGGTGCCAACATGGAAAGTTGGAAAAAGTACTGACTTGAGTCTTTTTAACCAGCCTGCAACTGGATCACCCAGATGGTAAATAAACTTACATGTTCCAACTTGACTGGCTGCTTTGAAGCATGGACGCTTACTATCTGAGCCTGTAACCAGAGTTAGAAACCTTACCTAGTTATTCCCATGTTCAAGTTCAAACGCGAGAATTCCTGCGTATTACATCACGTAATTTTGTTAATCATGTGATATTTGACAGCCTTGACCGCATTGAAATGCAAGATCGTGCTTGTGATAAAGGAGTTTAACATCGCTGCGGGAATCTTTCACTCATTTGTGACGACTGAGGAACAAAATAATGTGACGAAATACTCAGGTATTCTCGCGTTTTAAGTAGAACGTGTGGGAACTATATGTCTAATTGTATAATACATCATTATAATATGATAATACAGAATATCATCCTCTATGGAATGTATAGTAGGCTAACTATTGAATTATACCTCTTAATATGGGAAATTGGGGCTAGCAATCACTATGTCAGGATGAATAATAATTTTAAACCGTCAGATTGAGCCAATCTAAGAGCTCTTTATATTATGTAGTCTTTGTTATGTTGACATTGCAACTTGCAAGAAGACGAAGATGGATGTGCATTTGCTTGGACTAGTTTTGGAATACCAAATCGGCAGTACGTCGCTAGATATGGGTATCGCCGATAGACAGACTAAATATAAGAACATTCACAGAATATATTGGTGAACACATAATTTGAAAGAATGTCTACATACATCATTGTTGCAAAATAGAAAACCGTAAACCAAAAGTTAATTAATTAAATACCTTTGCTTCCGCCAAAGAAATGGCTTGATCTTGAGAAATAGCATCAGCTTGTTTCAAAAACACTGAATGAAAACCAGAAAGAAAATTCAATATAGTATATTTGGATTGAATGAATTTGTAGACTGAATTTGAAGAGAAATATATACAGTGTAGGCTAGAAAATTAAGCAGAATTGCTTACTGCTAGCTTTTACAATTTCCAACACAAAACAAACAAATGTGGAACTATTTCGCTGGTAATTATTTTTGTAAACAGTATTTTTTGACAAACTTTTAGGGATTCATGAACAGCCAATGTATGGTGATGATGTATATAAAATATTATACTAGTATTCCAAATTCTTGTATTACTGATTGCAGTGGGTTATTATATACCGTACACATCCTAAAAGGACCAAACTAGACTGGTAATCGGAAGAATACGATTCCAGTTTCCTAAATACTATTTCCTTCCTTCCTTCATGCTCACGTGGCGTCTCGACGTAACCAGGACAAATGGCGTTACATGTGATCCCAGAACCCGCAACTTCCACGGCAACGGTCTGAAACAAACAATATCTGAAAATGTAATCTGTAATTAAGATATATTCACAACATAAAATAGACGTTAGTCGTTAATGATTCATTTCGGGTACATATACAATATCCAGTAAAATTCTGCATATGACATAAATGAACTCTTTATTAAAACCTCGATATGGTTAATTATGGTCTGGTAATGGATACAACACAGCAACACTAGTTGTGTGATCTGTTACAGGATCAGACAGGATCCTGGTCGGACACGTTCACCTCGGGTGTCCTGGTTAATTCTGAGCATGCATGATAGATGTCCTGGCCTAGATACCTAACAGGACACATAACATGTTTTTTTGCTGTGTAAGAACTTCTACATTCAGCGCTACGGATGTTGCGGGTTTCCTCCTGCCCTAAACTAACAAGTCGTGATATAAGTGACTCTCCTGTAGGAAACGGAAAACGTAACTCCAATCTCAGCCATAGAAGGCTCTATGGTAAGCTGGAAGCTAATATTACCTAATAGCTGCAAGGGGCTGGCCTATATGGAAATGATTCGTTTCTTGAAACCGTTGTTATATTTACCTTCGTTAGTCCTACTATTCCGTGTTTGGCAGACACATACGCACACTTGTTGGCAGACGCCACGTGACCATGACTAGACGCTATGTTAATTATTCTACCCCAGCCTACAACACAGGATAAATACGATATTACACAACGTTATCTTCAAATAGAACATTTGTCATGATAATTATGCATGATGTATTATATGAATATCCTCTTGCACAACTGTGGGTGGTAAACAGCCGTGGTGGTTCATTGCACGGCTGACCGCTCAGGTTAAAGTGCAGCACGTTCG
The DNA here is from genome assembly GCA_032361225.1 of Lepetodrilus schrolli. Lineage (NCBI taxonomy): Eukaryota > Metazoa > Mollusca > Gastropoda > Lepetellida > Lepetodrilidae > Lepetodrilus > Lepetodrilus schrolli. The sequence goes on from JAUTBT010071421.1 coordinate 12,988, forward strand.
AGCTCGGCTAGCGAGTGGATGTGTGACCGAGAACCTGATGAGAGTATCTAGGATTCGTTCCTGAAAAGCTTGTGGTGTCACCTTAGGCAAGTGGCTTATAGTTCGAAAATGCCTCTGTTCACCCAGCAGAGAACGGATACCCGGAAGGATGGAATGACATGAGAATGATAACCTTGTAGTGCCTTGAACGGCATCTTGGGTTGAATACTCCCCAGGGAATTGAGAAGGAATTTAGTGCACACAGATCCATTGACCGCGGTAATACCCTAGCGACATGAGTTGGATTTTGCGCAATATAAATGTTCACATTATTATTATTATTATTATTATTAAATAGAGTTAATAACTTAACTTAACGTTGGCTTTTATAATTAATACATACAAGATCGTTTCCTGAGTTTATATAAACTTAGATCCACATTTATAAGTGACATATTAATAAATTTGCGGATGATTTTACGGAACATTCTTCGTTTCACACGCAGGTGGCTGCTATGATTAGTAGGGGCGGGTGGTAGAACAGCTGGTTCCAGGTTCAAATCCCGCCCCGGGGGCCCGGCATCAATGTTCGCGAAAGTTACCTTTCTGACGCGACATTGAAAGGATGCAATGTCTGTAGAGTGGCAATGCAGTTATCATCCTTGGTCTTGTCAGTACCAGCCGGTGCTCGCAGGTTTA
>JAUTBT010071443.1:0-13663 GCA_032361225.1 Lepetodrilus schrolli
CTGACAGTACTGTGAACTCGGATTTATAGTCTGACAGTACTGTGAACTCGGATGTATAGTCTGACAGTACTGTGAACATGGATGGATAGTCTGACAGTACTGTGAACTTAGATGTATAGTCTGACAGCACTGTGAACTCGGATGTATAGTCTGACAGTACTGTGAACTCGGATGTATAGTCTGACAGTACTGTGAACTCGGATGGACAGTCTGACAGTACTGTGAACTTGGATGTATAGTCCGACAGTACTGTGAACTCGGGTGTGTAGTCTGACAGCACTGTGAACTCGGATGGATAGTCTGACAGTACTGTGAACTCGGATGTATAGTCTGGCAGTACTGTGAACTCGGATGAATAGTCTAATAGTAATGTGAACTCGGATACATCGTATGATAGTCTTGTGAACTCTTATGTAGTCTGACAGTACTGTGAACTCGGATGTATTGTCTGACAGTACTGTGAACTCGGATGTATAGTCTGACAGTACTGTGAACTCGGATTTATAGTCTGACAGTACTGTGAACTCGGATGTATAGTCTGACAGTACTGTGAACTCGGATGGATAGTCTGATAGTACTGTGAACTTGGATGTATAGTCTGACAGTACTGTGAACTCGGATGTATAGTCTGTCAGTACTGTGAACTCGGACATATAGTCTGACAGTACTGTGAGCATCAGAACGTATGTTGCCCCATGTACGAGCTGTGTTGACAAGCCTTTCAAGACGTTAGTAGTCTGAGTTCTCGAGTTCGAACCCATCACCCCAAGTGAGCTATGCGTCAATTCCCATTCCTGGGAACACTCGGTTCGGTACGGCAGCTACATCTAGGTATGTGAGGTTTACTTCTGACATTTAAAGCGCTGACAGCCAAGTGATTAGTAAAATAATCTCAACATCTGTTCTGATAAACCCACAATAACACAAAGCAAAGGTTCTTTTAAAGCTCTAACAAGTTCATGGACAAAAGAAATTATTCCATCAGGCATTTTTTTTTTATTCCCAATACAACATTTAAAGTAAAACTTGATTAATGAGAATCTGTCGTGAATTATAGGATCTGCGCTGATGTTTCCAAACCTATTATCTCAATGGACATCATAATCGGATGTAAAATATGTTCTCTGTCAAGGCAATCGTATTAGTCATTACCACTGCATCTTCTACATGCCCTAGATCAATATTACTTGCCGACGACTGGTATATCCGCATAAAAAGAAAGTGACACGTGCAAATACATACCAGTTTTAATCAATACTGATTATATTCCCCTAACAAACTATCTCAGAGTATGTTCTGGAAATCGGCCGGAAGCACTAGTTATATGGCGAACCTGGCGAAACCAATACTACCGTAAACTATCTGTCTGAGATGTTATGTAGAATGGTAAAACTGCTGTTTGTCATAATACGTCATTAACATTCGTAAAATGACGGGAACTTTGGAATCTAATGCGACGCGGTATTTAGTTGTCGAAATGTGGCACTGTCTTTGGTGCAGGTCGTAAGAACTGTCGTACGCCAGATATCACCGGAACTCTCGTAAACTGTTAAGAACTGGCCTATATACAGCAAAGAATAGCGAACACCATTTTACGGATCCATTCAGCATTCTAGTAGGAAGACAACTGAGCATCAGATGTCTTGGGCGTTTCCTATGCAGGACACCCAACTTAAGATACTCAAAAATGTTTGTCAGGTATGACAAAATCTCGGCTAGATTTGTTCAGTCAAGTTAAAAAATACATCACATGACACTTCCAGGACACCCAATGAACAGGTGTCCTACTGTTATCCTGGAGGACTCCGTACAAGGATGTTGGACACTATTCGCTGTGACATGTACATGTGTGTCGTCACGTGGTACAGACGGTCCTAAAACACATATGCTAGCAATTTTCGTAAGTTAGCTCAAACTTGTGTAATGGTATGCCTTATTTTGGCAATATGTTACAACTTTCCACGAATTGTGACATGAATGTCATCATTTCAGTGTTAGTGTATTATTATACGCGGTAAGCAACTTAATTCTCACTGTGGAGAGAACATGCATATAAATTACCAACCCGTGAACATCGAAACATGCTTGGGGATTCTTTAACAGGATCATCTACACATAATTACTACGACAAACATACCAGCCCACACTGTTGACAACATTCTCATTGTATTTTTTGTTTGTTTTGTATTCGCTTCACAGCACAACCTTAATTCACTCCTACATGTGCATGATTCTTCCCCTTGGCCCAATCATTGTTAATGTTTATATAATGCAACCAATATCTGGTCATGTAATATTCATGTGACCATCACGTGACAATTAGCGTTATCCATTCTCCCGTGTATTATATAGACCATGGCCTAATACATTACTTATGGAGTCTGTGCCATCTATATTACTCTATTTTGTATATACTGTGAACATGGCGGAATAGTAAAGGACGCTAACATTCACCGGCATCCGTAGTGACTAGAAACAAGTACCATGTGCGTAGTGTTACAATGTGAAATAAGTCCATTATATCATTATCCACAAAACATGTCAAAAACCGAGAAAGAAACATTGTTTTTATTACTTGCAAGAAAAATGTATTAACAAACCAGGACACCCGAGCTGAAAGTGTATTACCAGGATCATATTACAGGACTCTCTACTTTTCTTCTATGGATATACTATATACACGTATTTAATTCTTGTTATTTTTAATAGACATTTCCAGTCACTCCATTCAAGTTATTATGCAGCGTCCTCCACCTCTTCTCTCTCCGTCCCTCTGTCCCCGTCTCTACCCCACTCCTTCACCCAGGTCCGAAACGCGTGTGTACTCGTAATGCTTTGTTTACATGGGGATTCCTGACTCTGCCTACCATTCGCCACCACGCAATGCTGCAATCCATCATTAAACCTCTCGCGAATATTCGCCATGTATTGTGCATGGAGAGTCATTTAACAGCATCGCATCTAGACTAGTTTTGTACCCCGATTGCGCTGTGCACAACTTTTGTTGTGAACTTATATTAGATCTAAACTATGATGGCCAGTGCTCATCTATGTTTCTATCGGGGGGAAAACGATACATGAATGGAATTGAATTAAATTAACGATGGTTAGTTCTATTCTCTACTGGATTGTGCTATCTCCATAAAAATTTTAAAAAAAACTAACCCACAGCTAAATCCTATGATGAATGGATTACAAAAATTAGTTTGGTAACGGAACATTTATGTTTATAATCAGTAAATGCTCTTTCGTTGTCCCCGAACTGTCATTAACGAGTCTCCTGATCTTGGTGCGTACGCAGATGCCGGTGACATCAAAGCCGGGACTAGAACAAAGTACCATGTGCGTAGTGTTACAATGTGAAATGTGTCCATTATATCATTATCCACAAAACATGTCAAAAACCGAGAAAGGAATTGTTTTTGTATTACTTGTATTAAAGTAACACGATTAGTTGTATTTTCTTTTCTTTTCTGACACAAACCAAAACTTTCCGCGTCTGTTGCCATGACTTGTTCTTGTAAAACTAATTCGTGCGCGTAGGACTTGTATGCATGACCAAAAAGGAGATAACTCGGATTGCCTTTGACCTATGTGTTTGTCTGGCCATGACTAAGGAATAAACCCGTGTCCTTCTACACTGTGTTACGAGATACACAGACAGATATTCCGACGGCGAATACAACAGCGTGGGTGCGCACGGACTCAGTCACGGCTCTGACAGATTGGTGCAGCTGCAATGAGAACGATACTGCACCGCCGTGTAAAGGCTGGTCACGTGACCGGAAGTGATATATATATATAAGAATAATCGTTTATAGAAGTGTATGGCTAAGTGGCCGCGTTAGTGAGATTGTCGCTACTGTAGTGACCATCCTATTGATGGCACATCTCACCTGTGTATGCCTGACCTGTCTAAAGAGACAGTTATCGACCCCTGGTCCCCAGAGGGCAGTGACACACACGCGGGGCGCTAACCTGTCCCCATTGATGGGAAATTAGCTATGGGTGATAACCAGCAGGCGTTAATGCATTGGACTGACCAATGGGTCCAGAATGGACGTCGGTGCTTGGACAAGTGCTCGGCACCCGGACCCAAAATATATCGAAAGCTTTAGATGAAATTATTCGATCTCCTACTTCAGTCTATTATCGAACAATTCGAGTTGGGATTTAAATTGCGTTTCTTGAAAGCCAACATAACGCATATCAGCTTAGCTTCGACTACAAGCTTATTAATATAAGCTACAGGGAGGAAGATAAAGCAAAATATATTTGTAAATGTCGGAGGTTACTTTTGAGTGATGTTTGAAAAACAATTCGAGAAATCGTGTCTGATTGACATTGCTCAAATTTGAGAGGTTTCTCACTTATATACGAGGTCGATCTCAAATGTATTTCAATAATGGAGTCTGGATACCTTGGATCTTCATTACAAAAGGGCGTGCATAGGTCTGGGTAACCTTCACTTTTAACAACGACATACGGACCGTTAAGATACCACACATTCAACAAGAATAGGTAGTTGCCGCTTGATACACCAAAGGGATAACAGCAACATGTCAATTCTTAATGCGAATATAATAGAACCAGCTCACTCATGGCAGCTAGAATGGGTTATTTATCATCTGAACTAATTAAAGCCTGTGCGATATAAATATAAGACAAGATATACATAATTAAAATAACTATTTAACAGTCGTCTATATACATATACTTGTATGGTTGTTTGTTTCCTTATGAACTACTTTGCATGATAGTAATAATAATTTCTGTATATGTATGATATTCAAGATGCATCAATAAATAATAGGCATGTATTACGTGAGTTAAATAATGGCAGACGATGCACTATATTACCTATGTTGGAATTGGTCCATAGGAACATCATGTCGCAGGACGATCACAACCCAAAAAGGTAGGTGTCCTGTTAAGTATCCGGGCTAGGACACCTAACATGGCTCAAACCAGGACACCCGAAGTGAAGGTGTCTTACCAGGATCCTGTTACAGGACTATCTACTAATTTTTTTTCTATGGATATACTATATACACGTATTTAATTCTTGTTATTTTTAATAGACATTTCCAGTCGCTCCATTCAAGTTATTATGCAGCTTCCTCCACCTCTTTTCTCTCCGTCCCTCTATCCCCGTCTCTACACCCACTCCTTCACCCAGGTCCGAACACGCGTGTGTACTCGTAATGCTTTGTTTACATGGGGATTCCTGACTCTGCCTACCATTCGCCACCACGCAATGCTGCAATCCATCATTAAACCTCTCGCGAATATTCGCCATGTATTGTGCATGGAGAGTCATTTAACAGCATCGCATCTAGACTAGTTTTGTACCCCGATTGCGCTGTGCACAACTTTTGTTGTGAACTTATATTAGATCTAAACTATGATGGCCAGTGCTCATCTATGTTTCTATCGGGGGGAAAACGATACATGAATGGAATTGAATTAAATTAACGATGGTTAGTTCTATTCTCTACTGGATTGTGCTATCTCCATAAAAATTTTAAAAAAAACTAACCCACAGCTAAATCCTATGATGAATGGATTACAAAAATTAGTTTGGTAACGGAACATTTATGTTTATAATCAGTAAATGCTCTTTCGTTGTCCCCGAACTGTCATTAACGAGTCTCCTGATCTTGGTGCGTACGCAGATGCCGGTGACATCAAAGCCGGGACATGATATGCCTATACTACTTTGTCCGCGGGTCTTCTTCACGGGAAGTGATCAAGGTGTGCACCGGATTTCCAATATTCATGGACAGTATTGTGGATGTCATTCCCCGCGTTACTTTGTAAGGGAGCCTGAAACAAAGCCTAATCTTAGACCTGCTACGTCGGCTTGCTGACAATACAATACATAGATGTGAAATACGGCGTTGTACAACTGGTGTGCAAAACTGTTTCCGACATAAACCATGACAATCTACCGGAAATAAGCTTGATTTAGAAATGTACGTCTTGCTTAAAAGAAACTTGAGATATGAACATCGGTCGCACTCAGTGGCCGGCCTCTTTCATGTCGGAGTGCGCATGCGTGATCGTAATTAAGTTAGGTATCACCGCGGGACTGATGTTCCGGTCCGACTATAATCCCTGAGCTGGGAGCCTCCCGTGGGAAGATTTGGCCAAAGGTCGGGCTAGACAGATGTCAGGTATGAATGTGGAATATTCTCAATATAAACTTTAAACTTCTCAGTATGATATTGTGACATACAATATCGCAGAGGAATTAGGAACTACTCTAGGGAACGTTTGGTTTGAGGACTATCGGTGTACGAAAATACCGGCATGACTTGGAGCTTAACACAGTTATACATCTATAGCGCCGGGGCATGCGCAGTCATGGTTCCCTAGAGCTGTTGGGATTGTGATGCTTCTGATATATGCCCTACAATATCTATGCTTCATGACTTGCCGTACATATTATTCATACATAGACAGGGTACGTTCAAGCACAAGAAATTGAACCGCCTCCGTATTGACATGTATTGCTTCGTATGCTATCTTATCTACGTCATCAAGTTCAGTAATGTTCGATAGTCCGCTAACTAAGTTAATATAACATACCCAGTCCGATGTAGACTTTCCCCAGTCTGATGTAAATACGCTGATAGGGTTCCATCTAGAATTAGGACGCCAACGAGCAGGGCACGCTACTTCTTTACAACGTGGTCTTTAACTTTGCTTTCTGGATCACAGAAACGAATATGGACTCATTTGGAAGCTCTCGTACATGGAGATTCCGAATATTGACAGCATGGATATTAACTGAAAGCTTCTGTTCAACTAATTATGGTCTGGGGTGTAATGAGAAATACATTGGAGGTACATTACAGGTTACTTATAATGAGAATCAGATATGCAGAGAACAGTGGGGTGTCTTCCAATCAATAACAACTCGTCTATTGCCGTTACTGGCCACGGTTGATGGTAAAGGGCAATAATACATTGTTTGTACCTGAAGAAAATGACACAAATTTTCAAATTGCAAACAACTGTGTGCTTCAAGGAATCGACGGACTATATCTGAAAAAGGACGCGAGAATTGAAATGGGAATCGTTCCAACTCACTTATCACGTGACATTGGTACTTATAAGTTGTCTCGTGACGTTACCTCTATGTGATGTTGTTTACTTATATGCCCAGGTAGCCAGCTTTTTCTAGTTTAACGCTGTGTTCTTGCAATCAGTGTCCATCGACTTGATTTGATTATGGTGGTCCCAACACAACCCCTCGACAGCTGAGTTACAGTACGTTTCATGAACCTAGGCCGGTATGGATGAACCGAGGGATATAACCATGACTAAGCAGAAGTGTTGTAACACCCTACGTATGTTAAAGAGCCACCGTGCGAACAGCTGATAAAGGCATTATGTTATTCTCTTATCCTTAAATCAGTCTCCAGATATGAAACCGGAGCCGTAAGAAAAAAACACGCCTAGGTTGAGCTAGAGAGAGAGAGAGAGAGAGAATGTGTGGCAGATAGATTGCTAAGTACGTTATCATACATACAGGGTACGTAACTCGTTGCTTAATCGACTGAATAGCTTGTCAATGAAGACGAACACTATTAATGATCCATAAAGACTAGGTTGTGTCTAATATTGTATTATGGACATGACCAGTGTAAACCTCACAACCGCTCATCGTTCCCTATTCGCCTTTGCTATTTTTGGGGGCAAGGCGCGCTGTGAAATATTTATTCGAAGTTAAACAAACATGCGAAGTCCTTTAATAGATTGAGCACGTTCCTTGAAGTCTGTTCGTGTTTGTTGTCTTTTTCTTTTTTGTTTGCATTTTTTTCTTTTTTAAAGAGGTAAAAAAAGAACCCGACATATTTGAAGCTTAAGTGAGAGTTAACAGCGAGCACGAGCACAACCCCCTACTGAAATAGAGACGTTCAACGTCTGAGAATAACGTAGCCTAATTCCTAGTTGCAGTGAAAGTAGGCCTGATGGCAGGGCGTAGGAATACAACCACGTCAATCAACAAACGAAGTTTTAAAAAAAGATATCGTCGTTATAGTATCCCTATTTTAGCTGTTGCATGTAATAACCTTCTATGTATAAACTCGTGTCGTATTTATAAACTATTTGGACATCTATTTGTAGCAATCTTTTAGAAACTAGATTCTCAGAAATACCCATTCACAGTATATCTAGGTGAATGGATATTTTGAAATACATTGTGATCATTATGTAATACGACTCGTACAACAGTCATTCAATATGTAAATAATACATGTCTAGCCGATATGCAGAAAATCTAAAGGAACTTATGAATGCATTGAATATGATTGATATCGATGTGTACTTAGCCCTCCCACGATTAAGCCGATGCTGCTCAGTCTTGATGTGGAGTTGTATTGGGTACCATTACGTAATGGGCTTAGAACTGCGGCATCCGGATTCTGTTATTTGTCTCCTAAACTGGTTCCATTTGGACGCGCTGCTGCTATTAATGCCACTTAACCTTCTGCTTATCATTAGGCAGCAGCCCAGTATGTCTGTTTTCCACAGTCGCTGCCTGTTGTTCATATAATCGGTCCAGGGAAATGACATAACGTAGACTCCCGTTAATTTGCGTCTAGCCGCGAAATTACATTAAAGGACCGGAAGTACCGAATAACGTGGTATGGAAACGCTGAGCCATTGGTGTACTTTGACTTTGCTAACAGTCTACCAGTCGGTACAATCGAACCAGTCTCGTCTAGACTGCTACCCAGCCTCATTTTCACAGCTGTAGACGGTACAGGTTTTCCCGAGCTTAGCGCCAGTTTGAAAACAGTTTAGCATAACATTAGGTTAACCAATCTAAACCGACCTCTGACTGTCATAATAACAATGGACTATGTTGAGGGCGATTGTTTCTTATTGTAAAGAGAACCATGCTGTCTGGATGAGAATCCAACATTCTACTGACGGCCAGTAGAAGTATTTTATATCATCGGGCTACATTCTCCACCTTCCACGTGGAGATTCGTCCCGGAGGTACTGGTCCAGCCACTTCTAAGCTAGGAAGTCTCCGTGGGCCAATTCTGAGAGACCAGTCCGTCAAGAATAATTCCAATACACGTCGGGCGCCAAATGTAATAAGAGACCATACATTGTTTATGAAAAATATTAATATGAAAGCTTTACAAATATATTGGCACAGATACACGTACTAATTGCTGCGGATGATGGCTAAATGGAGGATGGTTTATGATTATGGATTATGTCTGGGCAGCGTATTTTGCCAGATTAACTTTTCATCCATCACAGATCTGTACGATATTCACGTGACTCGACACGCCAGAGGTCATGTTCCCGTAGATGTCGTATACGCTAAATCTTCGTGGAGGAACATTTGAAGCTTTCGAGATCTTCAACACGAAGGCTTACGATGTTGTTAGGTATACGCTAACTTCGGGAACATGGCCTCAGATCCCGTCTTTCTAGGACTGCCATATATGTGACACATGGCGATGCACTAGTAATGCGACACCTATACCCACACTCATCATGCGACTACCACTCGTCAAGTGACACCTACAAATACACTTCAAATACACCTACAAATATATTACAGGGGATTAAAAGATAAGTAGAGAATACAACCTGATCAATGGAACTCAAGTGGAGAAGGGAATTCAAGCGAAGTGAATTCAGGCAGAGAATTCAAGCGAAGGGAATTCAAGCAGATAAGTGGACTGTTGGTCTACACGAAAGTAGCCAGCGGAATGATGAATAGGAGATCGTTCAAGGTTTCGCCTTATAATGCAGGGAAAAGACAAGTCCATTTCTCTGGCTGGTCTGTGAAATTAAGCGTCTAATCTTGCAGCCTAATATCCCTTCTGAGCGCTTTGATTTCACCGGCGCATATCTTTTTAGCATTTAATTGGAAGCTCTCCGTGTAAGCTGTAAATAAGGATCGGCTCATTCTATGCTTGGCATACTGTGTTTGATAGGCAGTAAAAAGTAACACGGCAATGGTTAAGACATGTGCCCATTCAAAACAAGAGAATTGTTTTCAGAAGGTAGTTCAAGTCTATAGAATCCATTGTTCATTGGCATACCATAAGCATAACCACATCAAGCTGGTGGACATGTCTAGTTTAGATCTACCCGTGCTAAATGGCATGGGTACCCTGTTTAGAATAAAAGAAAAGGAACTACCGGATTTAGCATTTTAAATGTAATCCACGAGCAAAGTAACGATCAGTAAATGCGACCAGGATGATTTCACATCTGTAAACACTTTAATTTGGTTATTGAGTCAGTTTTCTAAGGTAAGCATTTGATGCTTGCCAGCAATGTGTTTCATTTCTCAACTGAACAACATCCACGTGTATGTAGCCGTCCTCAGACGGGCGCACGCAGATCATAGCACGTGTTACCACATCGCACACAGGTCCGAGTACATGTTGACTTCTTCCAGAGTAAAGGTGCTATGGAAGTTGTCGACCTCTGATAGTTTATGAATCGTGAGCTGCGAGTTGCACGTCAGCCATTTCCTGTCTGGTACTTACACGTAGACCTCCTCTAGATGCCTGTTTCCAGTTACTTATTATTTACCAAAACATGATGGATTGATTAAAACTGATTGCGCCGTTTGTGGTTAATTGGTAAATAGGATTTTGAAACTTGTCAGAAGTGACAGATACATAACCAAATGGCAACTGTCTAAAGATTGAAATCTAATTAATTCTATGATGGTTTTCATGATTTTTCTTCAGAATGTTACGGGTTATCAAGTTTATATGCGTTTCGAAAGCCGTTCCGAGAACTGTTCACACACGATGTTCAATAACGTATAACGTATAAGCACGACACTGTCAGCTCCAAGAGTGCATATTATGTGTTGTCACGGCAATTAAATAATAACGCACTTTGATTCTGACAGGGCGGGGCAAGTATTGGTCATGAGGTGAATTAGTTCAGTTGTATCACGTTTTATTCGAGACATTTAGTTTCCCCATTTTCAACTTCAAACATTATTAGTGTGCGTGTTGCTTGCATAAACAACTGTCAGTATTCGTGTCTATGTGTCAACGCTACCTTTATCCTAGAAGAACATTTAACAAAAAAATACAATAAATACTTTATGCATTATTCTTTGTCATAGGTAATGCAAAACACTATGTACACGTAGTATACATTTAGATCAAAATAGTTAACATTAATAGTTAAACAAAATCTCGCTATCGCTCGGAAAATATTAACGTAGGGGGAACTCCTCTCGTAAAAGTAACATGGCATATTTACACTAGTGCGTACACTGGAGATATATATATATATATATCCTTATGTAGCCCTACGTAGCATGAACGCTTCTTTTCATTGCAGTTTCCAGAGACATACATAATAATTAATAATTAATTTCAACCAGGTTTTAAACGACAATTTCTTACAAGGCAATGTCGTATTAGAATATTAACTGCAAATTTGTTTTTCGTAGATGAAATAGCAATAACAAGATTTTTATGCAATGACGAGTTTGATTAGGTCAACATAGCATGGGTAATCTAGTCAGGGTTACACCGGTGTCATTAATGTGATGAATATACGTAAATCTAAAATTGTATATAGCAGCATTTATGGGCATACCAATTTAAAACCTTTAATTGCATTTCAGCTTATTAATTTAATACATAAGGCAGCTAGTAGGAAGCCGATGTCGTTGATGCTAAGCAATGCACACAACAAAGCATAGCAGAGTGTGTAAAGCCGATGTCTACAGCCTTCCTTCGACGTAAGTTTACCCTCACCAACATTCAGTGAACAATGTATGTAGATATACAATGTTATCACCCAATACTGGCTCCCACATGAGATAACGTCAGTAGGACAACAATGTTATGCTACTGTAGATAACATTTTACAACTTCACTGATTGGTCAAGAATTACAAATTACAAATGCTGACAAGGATTCTACCAGTCATGATGTCATTAACATCCAATCGACAGCCATTCGCGTCTGTGATTTGCATGGGGTTGTCAATTTCATCCATCAATTGTCAATAGCGGGTACATATGAAGACTGTTCTGTTGGGTAACTAGGCAAGTGAGGTACAATATTTATACCTTACATGTGCATGATGTGAGCATATTGCTTTAGCTACATTACTGGGTGATAAATATAATCTCAACCTTGTGTCTTTATCGTTGTTCTCCTCATCGTTGATATCAAAAGACTCTGGTAGAGATTCCCTATATATTCTCCAGGAGGTGAATCCCTCGACAGACAATTTCTTAAGTGTGAGGCTACACTTAAAAGAGGCTATTTAATTTAATACACATCAACACAGCAACATCTGAACTCTTGACATACGCCTACTCACTCATCACTGAGGACAATCTTTGTCTACTCACTCATCATCACTGAGGACGACCTCTGCCTGAGCTGGCGGCATGCTCAGGAACAGCCCGGTCTGCTTGATGCAATATTTGGCGATCTTTGCCAGGCGCACGAGCACATCTGTGTCCTTCCTGCAGCAGTACAGCAGCAAATCAGAAACCAGCAGTACAGCAGCAAATAGAAACGAGCGGTACAGCAATAAATCAGAAACTATTGGTACAGGAGCAAATACAAACTAGCAGTACAGCAGCAAATAAAAAGTAGCAGTACAGCAGCAAATCAGTAACTAGCAGTACAGCAGCCGACCAAATCCCACCGGGGTTGTATCTGACCAGACTGCATCTCCGCTCAGACTGGTTTGTCTATTAATAGATATACCGCTCTCAGCGTTATGGGGGCCATATCTTAATGAGATGCACGTTATATAGGCCTATATTCATTAGAGAGAAAAGCGACCATTCTGAGCAGTGAGCACTAATACACTTTATATACATATCGATATATTACCTATAAAATTGACCAACAAGGATGGCGACTATCTTGACCAAAAATGAACTTTATATAAATATTGAGTGTATGCATGCCGAACAACTGGACCACAGCGTGAAAATCATGTTTTTGGTCGTGACAGTATTCCGTCATGAGACATGCGGCAATACGTAACAAAATGCACGTGCAATGTGCGGTTTAGTGTGGCACGTATGCACAGTTTTTTTATTGTGGCGATAAGCAATATAAATAAATATTCAAAATTACATGCATACTTTCTTTTTTGGTTGAGTATATGTTATATATCACTACCTCTTGTTGACCCTGGCCATGTCAAAGCCGATGTAGCGCATGGTATGATCGGGCGGAAGGAACTGGTTCAAGTAGTTGATGGTGTTGAGGAACTCCTCACTCAAGATGGACTCGTGACGTTTCTTCTCTCGAGTCTACAAAACAATCACATTCAACATCATCAACTATATATTGTATGTCAAAATGTGTTTCAATAATACTTTGTACAGTGTCAAAAATTACTTGAACAGCTTCAAGCAAGACAGTATACAACCTCAACAATATTGTACCATTTCAACAATATTTTTCAATTTCAACAGAACAGTGTATGATTTCATGAATGTATTGTACAATATCAATACATCAATTACCCAATCAGGAATACATTCATTAGTGTTCTTATTTAGCATACCTGGCATTGTTGATTTTTTTGATTTTTTATTTTTAATTGGGGTTTAAAGTCGCTTTCAAGATTCTTTCACTTATATCACGACTTGTCAGTTTAGGGCAGGAGGAAA